>CM035436.1:62816778-62826778 GCA_020310875.1 Ceratopteris richardii
GTAGGGTTCCTCATACGACTCATCCACTTCGATGGGCACCAATTCGTCTGTTTCTGGTTCGATAATTGGGGAGGGTTGTCTTTCATACTCAAGTAGCTTTCTTTGCAATTCTTCAACATGCTCTTTTAGCGCCTTTACCTCTTCTGAAGTCGATGCAGACTCTATGATCTTGGGTTGTTCTTCTTGCTCCCTTAGCTTGCGGTGCAGTGCATCTCGTTCTTTTTCCATATCATCATGTGCTTCCAGTAGATCAGCATAGCTTTCCAGGATTGTTTTCATCGTCTCTGAAGGGACTGCTTTAAACTGTTTTGGGTCGATCTCATGAGGGGAGCCTTCCATCGCAGCCTCTAGGTTTTCTTCGTTCTGCTTTTGAAGTCGTTTATTTTCTTTTAGGGCCGTGGCCATGTGCTTCCGTAATAACGACAGGTTGCGCCGGACTTTGACATTCTTCGACCGATAGAGTTCAAGTAAAGCTATTAATTTTTTAACTTCAGGAGATTCGGATTGCGGGGAGCTTCCAATAAGGTCTGGTGGGCGTGTTCGAACGTAGTATAACGTTGATTCAGGTCAGCGTTTTCTTCTTCTATAGTCGAAAGCGGTCTCTGTAGTTGCTGGTGGTCCGTAATTATTTGAGGCGATCTTCTAGAGTCTGATATTCGCTCTGCAGTAGATATACACATTGATGTAATGTAGAAAACACATTATTTACATTTAAGAATGCTCGGAAAGGAGAGGATGCAGGGGGGATGGGGAAGGGAAAGGGGATCGTGAATGAAGTGGAATCAAGTGGTGATGTGGGTGGAGGGGGTATGGGAGATTGTGTGGGGAGGGAGTGGTGCTGTGGGTGGTGATGTCTCCATTGTGTCGAAAGTGTGTGTGACTGTGTAAATGGGAACGAAAGGCGGAGTGGATGTGATGTTTGTGAATAGTATTGTGAATGTATGCATGGTAACCCCTCCAAGTTGGATGCCTGGAGAGAGAGGAATTCCCATAACATATGTGGTGATTGTGGAAGTTTGGGTGGTCGTGTCATGGGGAAGTGAATTGTGCAATGAGAGGTGAGGAGTGTGGTGATGGCGGTGCCGCCTGATGTTCTTCCGTCTGTGTGGTATCTCCTGGTGTCGATACATCTATGTGAATTTACTTTCCGGAGCGAAGGGGACGGGTAGGCACTCGTTTCTCAAAGCGATGAATGTAGGCTAGAGCTTAATGAATGGCTTCATCCAGACCAAGCGCGTCCGCATGAAGGTTCAAAGAATCAATAAATTGGTCGTCAACCCCTTCTTCTCCCAACATCTGACTTATTAGCATCTTCCCTGTCTCCAGTGACAACTTGTGGTGCTCTTGGACTCTTTTCATAGTTTCATACAATCTTTTGATCTGTGCAATATAGGCTGGGGCACCAGCTAGTGCTTAGGTTTCTTCTTGCTCCAGGTTGTGTTCCTCATTTGCTTCCTCTTCCGTCTCTTCTTATCTGATCTTGCAATTATGCTCTCCAACTTCTCCAACAGTCCATCAAAGTGCAACTGTGCCTTAGCTGAGCAAGAGTAGTTGAAAAGGAGATTGACTTCAAACATGATCTGAGCCAATGCTATCATTTTAGCACAAAGCTTGGTTCTCTCTTTGTATAGATCAACTCTAGGGTAACATTTGTCATGATCTGTCACGTTTGGCCCTTCTTGGATTCTGGCCTGATATGCTTTAAGCATCATGTCGATGTCCTCTGGAGTGGGGTCAGCTAATACTGATCCTACTCTAGGGTGTGGTGGAATGGTATGAGGTGGGTTTGAGGGTGGTGGTGGTAGGTGAGAGTTTGCTTGAGAGGTGAGTTCAACAATTTTAGCTTTTGTTTCTCTTATGCTTTCTTCTAAGTCGCTCATCTTCTTAGACCATTGTCTTTTCATCCTTTCCCGACTATCTTTCCAGGCCCTCCTCCGTTTCTTGGCTACGCTCTCAGTTCCTCTAACCTCGACACTCTTTTCTTGGCCTAAACCTTGGTTCTGCTGCAATGCCTGAGCTCTGGTGACCACTTGCACTGGCGCAATAGAGGTCACCTTGCCTGTAGAGTCTACTACTAACCCGATAACGTTGATAGGAGTGATTTTCGGCGCATTGTTATGATTCTTAGGACAATCTCGCAAGAGATGCTCTTTCCCACAATCGGGGCAAAAACCTTGAATCATCACAAATTAGCTTTGTGTAGGTGCAAGCATAGGGCAATCACGAATGAAGTGATCTCCTTGACATCGATAGCATGGTCCTCTAGGAAAGGGGGGTCTTACCTGCATAGTAAAAAAAATCGTACGATTTTTTTAAAATAAAAATCGTAAAATTCGCGATCGCGATTTAAATCGCAAACAGCGATTTTTATTCATATTTTGGCAAAAAAATCGTCGAGGGTTTTTATGTTGTTCGATTTTCGCTTGAGAGTGGTGTCTATTTGCTGCGCGCGAGAGTCTTCATTCGCGAGAGAGAGAGAGAGAGAGAGAGAGAGAGAGAGAGAGAGAGAGAGAGAGAGAGAGAGAGAGAGAGAGAGAGAGAGAGAGAGAGAGAGAGAGAGAGAGAGAGAGAGAGAGAGAGAGAGAGAGAGAGAGAGAGAGAGAGAGAGAGAGAGAGAGAGAGAGAGAGAGAGAGAGAGAGAGAGAGAGAGAGAAAGAAAGAAAGACTTTTTAACGTCTATTAGAGGCCAAAATCGACCTATGAGACAAAACATATACATCAGTATGATCCAATCCACTGTGATCCAAAACGAAAATAAAGTGTGAGTACTGCAAACGGGTATAAAAGGAGGGATAGTAGCTGATATCAAGGGTATGGGGTGCTATGGGTATGCACTCTATATGCTCAATGGGAGAGAGAGAGAGAGAGAGAGAGAGAGAGAGAGAGAGAGAGAGAGAGAGAGAGAGAGAGAGAGAGAGAGAGAGAGAGAGAGAGAGAGAGAGAGAGAGAGAGAGAGAGAGAGAGAGAGAGAGAGAGAGAGATTATATTCAGCTTTGACTCTTGAGTATTCGAATTTCAGTTTGCTTCTTGAGTCTTGTTCTTGAGAGAGAGCCTTCGATTTTCAGCCATCTATTTTGAGTGAGATTTTCAGCCCCTTGCAATTTGTCCTCTTGAGCCTTGATCTTTTGAGTTTTATCATCATGGGAAGAACTCCTAATGTTATTCGCAACCATGTGAAAGAGCTTGGCAAGAACACATGGCAATGCAAGTATTGCATCGGGGTTTACACGGGCACTGTATCTCGTATCAAAGCTCATCTACTTGGCTTAAAAGGTGGAGGCATTGGAAAATGCACTTCTATTCTTCCAAGGATTGTTGAGGAGCTAACTGCTCAACTTCAATTGAGCGAAGGGGTGGGTAAGATGCCAATTGGTTCATCTTCATTGTCACATAGCAATGAAGAGAAAACCAATCCTGTTATGTCTTGATTATACCCCTAGTTCATCCAAAAGGCCCCGCACTGAGAGCATTAGCTCAGTGAACATCTCAGAGGATCCTAGACCCAAGATTCCAGAGAGCAATATATTTGTGAAAGGTAGCATGAGGGCTGGAATACAGAAACAATCAATGAATGAAGCAACTAGAGAGATAACCAAGCTCTTCATTGAATGTGGTATCCCATTCAATGTGGCAAACACACTTGCATGGAAGAGGGCCATGAAGGCTGTGAGTAGGATTGGTTATCCTTGGGAGGGTCCATCGAGGCAAGTCTTATGTACCTCTGAGCTCTCCAAACAAAAGACATTAGTTGAGACAGAAATGTTGTCATTGAGAAGCTCATGGGAAAAGTATGGCTACTCTATTCTATGTGATGGCTGGTCAGACATGAGGAAGAGGAATGTTTACAACATTCTTGTCTCCTCATGCAAGGGCACAATGTTCTTACGTGCCATATCTGCACATGCACCTGGCACAGTGGTTACTGGCCAATTCATATTTTCACATGTTCAAAAAGCCATTGAGGATGTGGGGAGTGAAAATGTGGTGCAAGTTGTGACCGACAATGGGGCTAACTGTGTGTCCATGGGGCCTATGGTTGAGGATATGTATCCCAAAATCAAATGGACACCTTGTGCATCACATAGCTTAGATCTACTCATGGAAGACATAGGGGGAATTCCATGGGTAAGAACCATCCTAGATAAAGCCAAATTTATAGTGAAGTTTGTCACTAGCCGCCCTAAAGTCCTCAACATTTTCCGCGCTCACTCCTCCTTAGATTTCCAAAAACCTTCTCTCACCCGTTTTTGTTACATGTACATAATCGTTGATAGAGTCTTGAGAGTGAGGAAGGGTCTTTTGCGCACATGTGTTTTAGAAGAATGGTATCAATTATCTGAAGTTAGAGCAGGGAATTCTCTCTTCACAAAGTTTTCATCTCTTGTCATGGGAGAGGATGAACTTTGGGTGAAGGGAGAGATTGGTAGATGCTATTCAGCCTGTATACACTGTGCTCCGCATTACTTGGCCTTGTATACGAGTACATCAAGCGTATACAAGATTGCATCCAGCGAGTCAATGGACTTTCAGAGGAAGAGTAAGTTTATTGCAATTCTCTATTTGTTTATGTTCATTGTAATTTGTATGATTATAGTCTAGATAATTACTTACATATGTTTTTTAATTCTTTTAATAGAAAGAAGGGTTTATGTGATGCTGTCCAAAGTCGATGGGATTGGTTTCATAAACCAATCCATGCAGTTGCTCATATTCTTCATCCACTGTGGAGGAGTGAGGAGCATTGCATAAACGAGATTCTTGAGGATAGCTGGATTGAGTACATCGCAGGATGGACAAGTGGTGATGTAGCACTCTTGTCTCAGTTGGAGGATGAAAGAGTGCGGTTCCGTAGCATGGGGAAATATTTTGGGCTGCCTACGGCACGGCTACGAGAGAATGAGCTTTCTCCTGTCACATGGTGGAAGAAATATGGAGTTAGTACTCCTATATTGGTGAGTGATTTTTTAGTAAATATTTCATCTTATTATCAAAGAATCAAGTTTAAATAATTTAATTATGTCTGAATCGCCAGAGAAAACTTGCCTTGCGGATATTTTTGCAAGATTGTAGTACAGGACCTGCAGAGAGGAATTGGAGCACATGGGCTCTATTCCATACAAAAAAGAGGAATAGATTGAGCCCAGTGCAACTTGAAAAGTTGGTGTATTGCCACTGCAATCTCAAGTTGTTAGAGTCTAAAGGAAATAACATTGCTCCTCTACGGGTAAATAAATTCTTTGACATTTAGTCATGCATTTAAAATTTATATTTGTATTTAGTATATTCTGCTCTATAATTTTGAAATTTTTAAATTGCAGGTTAATGTAGATTCTATTGATATCAGCCATGTCAAAGATATCCCTCAAATCCCTCAGGAGGAGAGAGTGATCTTTGCCATGCTTGCGATGGAGTCTGATAGGCATGTGCGTCAGACCCGTAGTCGCACTCGAAGAGATAGACCTTACATCGGTACAATTTACAAAGTTCAAATTATAATATATAGATAAGATTCAAGAATATTTTTCATTCTACACTCTATTTTATGAAAATGTTGTGCTATGTGTAGATGATCCATCATTGCCATCTACTAGTCGACCACGGAAGTATTTTCGAGACGAGGTGGACGAGCTCGAGGTCGTGGACAACGCGGTGGGACATCTGGTGTTCGTGATATTGGTGGCCCTGGGACTCCTACAGAGCATGCACATGATTGGGAGGAGTTATCAGCTTCGTCTTCTAGCGGAGATGATCTTGGCCCAGACGCTGCAGCGATTGTAGCTCAGTTTGGACATTCAGAGTCGTATAGTACATCATCATGGGCTAGTACATTTGATGAGGATCCCATAGATGATGACTCCATGGATGACATTGAGGAGTCATGACTCATGATTCATTAGACATCTTAGATTATAGTTTATCATGTGATAGTGATCACCCTATGCTTTTTTGTATGACATTGCCACTTATTCTATGGTTTTTGAACGTTCAGCTATTGACATTCATGTTATCTTTTACTTTTCATCATTCATGTAATGAAATGTCATTGATCACTATCTCATTTATGGTGTAAATTACAATGTAGATATGATGTTCATGATTTACCATTCATTTAAGTTCTACGATGTATGACTCATCGATGTAAATTGTAATGATGTATATGTAATGGGGAGGGGTTCTAACTTCTAGAGTAGGTATTTTATGTATTTTTGGCACTAAATGTACTAGGGATTGTGGCATACCTCAAATATAACAAAAAAAAATAAAAATCTCTCTTGATGAATAAAAACCTCGATTTTTATATATTTTTTTAAAAACCTCTACGATTTAAACGATTTAAATCCCGATTTAAATCTGCGATTTAAATCTCTACTTTGTACTATGCTTACCTGCCTAGGTTGAGGCCTAGAGTTGGGGTTTGCGTACATGACATTTGCATACTCTGGCTCCCAACTAGGTTCACTCGGATCTTCAGAGTAATATGACCCATTATGCTCAGGTGACTGCATGTAGTAAGCTTGTGGACTATCCATGTGAGTAGAATCAAAACTATGATCACTCAGGTCACTTTCTGAAAACAGTGGGGTCACTGACACTATGGCTCTATTCAGGTTCTCTTCTGCAGCTGCGTACTTTACGGGAATCACATTGGCTAGGGTTGGAGGTTGCTGAGCTAACATAGGCTGAGGCCTTTGTTGGATTTGGTAGGGTTGCTGATAGGGTTGTTGAGGTCTTCCATATTGCTGTGGTGGATACTAGTTATGGTATCTTCCCTGTTGTGGATAGGGTTGAGGGTAGGTCTGCCTAACCGCTTGCTTATTGTATGGGCAATCTTGTGCGGTGTGATTAGTGTATCTCCGTTCTATGGTGCAGTACTGGCTACTAGGATTCACTTGGGGTTGAGCCATAATGGGACATACATTCTCCATATGGTCATAACCACAAGTATAGCATCTCTTCACTGGGGCAAATCTTAGGATTTGTTTGCTAGAGACACCTAGTTTTTGAGCTACCTTCTCTGCAAGTTCCTCGATAGATGTGGATTGACCGGAAGTGAGGCTACTAGAGCTATCTGAATCCTTGTAGATTTTTGAAAGCTCCAGCTCCTCTCCTAGATTATTCTCAATGTCTATGAACATGTGTACACACTCTTCTATGGTCCTAGGATCCTTCAAGTATGCATATGATCTCAATTTGGTACTTAGCAGTCCATCCAAGAATAAGGCCACTTGTTTGGCTGGTGTGGGTCAAGAATAAGGCCACTTGTTTGGCTGGTGTGGGTAACTCAGGAACAGGACATCTCTCCAAGTATTGCCTAAACCTTCTTCCTGCAAGTCTGATCGTCTTTTGGGGTGTCTTCTTGAAGCTGTGAATCAGTGAGGACCATAGAAAAAAAATCGTACGATAAAAAAAAAAAAATCGTAAAAATCGTCGCATCGATTTAAATCGCTGGGGACGATTTTTATTCAAAAGATCGTTCCGATTTTTTTTTGGCTTCTCAACTAGGTCGACGTCGACTTATTCTTTTTTGATCGATGTTCAGCCTGCAGCTTGCCGCTTGCGCTCCCATTTGAGAGAGAAAAGAAAGAAAGAAAGAAAGGTATATTAACGTCTTCCAAAGGCCAAACTTGGCCTATGAGACAAAATCATATACAACTGTGGTAATCTCTGTGTAGCAATGGAAAGGAAAAAAATACTCGCTACACAAAACTGTGTAGGCGGAAAACAACAAAGGATGGTGGTACCTGTAATAAGGAGGTAGTGGGAATAAAATAATGGTGCCTGGGGGGAGAGTGGCTCTGGCTCAGCAGATAATGACCACCTGATACAAAGGGGAGCCATGAGGGAGTGAATATGTATACCCTAAGTGCTGATGATGGGTGGAGGTGGGTGGAGTATATGGTACATCGGCGGCGGTAGGAGTGCCTCCTAGAGGAAGCCTGTCCAAGTGGTGGTAGTGCGCCTATGCTCCATCATGTAGTCGTGGGCTATCCTGATGCGTGAGATATCCTCCTGGTGTAGTCGTGGTCGTCGGTACCCAACCAGATGTGGTCGGCGTCGCACTCTCTGTGTCGCTGCCTGCTGGAGTGTGAGCCCTATGCCTCTGGGAGGCGGGTCCGTCCGATGTGGACCAACGCGCTCAAAATACTGAGTAATAGTCTGCTGGGTACTCACCCGTGTCTGGTGTGTAGGCTCTAGCATCTGATCTCGTCTCTCATATGCAGCCGCTCCAACTGCGCTGTAGATAATCTGTTCCTCTTCTTTGTATGGAAGAGGGCCCATGTGCTCCAATTCCTTTCACAAGGACTTACGCTGCAGTCCTGTGAAAGGTTACGAATAGCTAACTCTCTCTGCATTACAACATAATTCAAAAAATAATTAGTACATACTACATAAATCATAATACATATTTATCACATGTCACACAGTACACTAAAGACTTTTGACTTAGTACTTACCAACTGAGGAGCACTAGCACCATACATCTCCCACCATGATACTGGCCGCAACTGAGCAGATCTCAAACAAGCCGTATCCTTTCCAAAATGGCCACCACCATTTTGGAATACCAAGAGCTGTCTCTCCAACTGAAGTCGCAACTCTACATCAGCTGGATAAAGCCTATATACATATGTGTTCCATGCACTCAAGAGCTCCTCATCCACGATGGCCTGCTGAGATCTCCATAAGGGATGCAATAAGTGTGCCATCCCATGGATCGGGCGATGAAACCAATCCCATCGATCCGTCCACACAGCCTTAAGCTGCTCAATCCTATAAACAAAGAAATTATAAATTTTAGAGACTAATTTTTAAGATAATAAGAATTTTAAGTGTCAAAAATTCAAAGTAATAAGTAATAACTTAATAAATACCTGTCCAATGTCAAATGTGGGCAACGTGAAAGGGACTCACCAACTCGATCCATGAACTCATAGACGAGTCCCAATGTACTCCCCTCCATATCAACGATGCGAAGGACAGAATATAATGGATGTATGGCACGCACAAGTGCCTCTACATCCCTCCAAAATGAATCCAACAAGCATGTAATCTGTACAAAATCTGCTCTCGGGGTAGTGTGTCCATCCCAGGCAGTCCACTCTGTAGACACAACTGTCTGCATCAAAGCCTGCCGCACCCGAAGTAGTCTCTCCATCACTATGCACATGTAAGCAAATCTGGTCTTCGCAGGCTTTAGGATATCCAACTCACTGTATGATCTGAAAATAGCTAATAGTTTTGGTCTCTTTGTGAACAAAGAGACCACCTTATGGCAGGTGGAAAAAATAGAATGAATCCAAGGGATCTTTCCAAGATCCTCTATCAAAAGATCAATGTTATGTGAGGCACATGGGGTCCACACAATGGAGGGAAACTCTGCCTCTAACAATCTACCCATGGCCACACAATTACTTCCATTGTCGGTAATGACTTGCACAACATTCTTTTGACCGACATCCATAATAGCCTGGCGGATATGACCATATATAAACTGACCTGTGACACAAAAATTACACCAAATCAGCCATGTACATAGTACATAGTACATACTACATACATAATACATATATATAGCATATGCAAAATTCAAATGCGTATCTTAAAATTAAAACTTGAAATTTCACCTATACATACCTGTCACTGTAAGTCCAGCCTTTGATGCATCGATGGCGCGAAGGAACATAGTGCCTTTGCAACAATGCACTAGTATGTTATATACATTCCTTTTCCTGATGTCTGTCCATCCATCGCACATAATAGTGCATCCATACTTCTCCCATGTGCCCATCATCGGCTCTAACTGCTTCTCCACTATATCTTTTGTTTTGCGTAGCTCACTAGTCCTCAACTCCTCATATGAAGGACCGCTCCATCGATATCCTAATGTGCTCACTAACTCCATGGCTTCCTTCCATGCGGGTGTGCGTGCAACATTAAAAGAGAGGCCACACTGTATGAAAAGCTTCATTATACCTTGTTTGGCCTCAAGCTCCCGCTG
>CM035436.1:62831778-62839278 GCA_020310875.1 Ceratopteris richardii
TTGTGCGCTAGAAAGTCAACAACATCTACAAAAAATGGAGAAAGAAAGAAGTATCTTCAAGTTTTGACGTGCACGAGAAAGCACACAAATGCTGCCGTGGAAATGTAGTTTGATGCTAATAAAATGAAAACTACTGTAGGATGGACATACAGAGCCTACTTGAATTGCAGCGCATTAATAGATCAACGTTTGCTTGTATATGTGCTCGTTGATGGTGAAGATCTTATTTCAGTAGTATTGTAGGCCACTCTTAAATGCCAATAAAAAAATATTGAATACAATGTTGCTTAAAAAATCTGAGCATGTCCAATTCAAAACTAGAGGTAGTATGTAAAGTCACACAAAAAATTTTATGTTTAAGTCTAAATGTTGACTTAGTAGCCATAGAGCATGGCTGATGTCACAGGTTTGTTGAACAAAATTTCTGAACATATTCTCTTTAGGACGGTTATATGTCCTTTCCAACTTGTTCTTTATCTTTATTGCTCTTCTCTTTGAAAATACAGGCCTATAGAAGACTCCATTGAGATATGTGTATCCAACTGCATGTGGTACTAATCTATTAACCTGCTGTAGGTGGTGTTAAATACCATAACTTTGGTTTTGCCAAGTTCACATGCAATCCTCTATCATGTGAAGACTCATTCATGTAAGGCATTGAAGTTATTATGACTATACCTTCTCTTGACACCACCATGATTAAACAACCATAAGCAGCCATACAAGAAGATTGTGATAGATTCCACCTGCCAACAGAGGGGCTACTTGCCTTCTGCCTTCCAACCACATTCCTACTCGTCTCTTTGCTTCCACACCTCCATATGGAATGTTCATTGTATTCCGCATGTGCCACCATTTGCTACATTATCTCCTTAGCTTAGGGTTGAAAACATTGTCATCCTAGAAAATGTTGTAAAATGACCATGGGGGTAGAAATATGGTTGGAATTGTATGAGTGTTTTTCCATATCCTTCCCCTTAGCAACATGGGGAGGAAGTGCTTACCATATGAATCCCAGCTCTTGCAATTCAATCCCTCTAGCTTTTAATATCTCTAAGAAGTGTCATTTGTCCATCATTATTGATGCTTAGAACTTATACTTGAAGATTGGGATATTTACGAGGGCTTTTTCTAAATTCTAGCTCCTTCTATAAGTGTATAGGTTGGGAAACATTGTTTTTTCAGTTCATCCAAGTACAATGAAATTTATCATAGTACTTAGCATAGTTGTCATGAGTTTCAAAAACGGAGAAACAAAAATGCTATGAAGACAACAGAAACAAAATTTCGGCTCGAAGTAGAGTTGTGAAATGAGGAATAACTATATATACATATACTATGCACATGCATGATATACATAGAGTAATAGGTAAATACACATTGTAAACCACTTATATACATACATGTGTGAAGTTTTATTCTTGAATAATGGGCAGAGAATCCCTTTCTTCTAAATGTGCATATTGTGTAGGATGTAATTATAACATGAGGCTATCCAAGTATGTCTTATATACTTTTCTAACTTAAGTTATAATGGTAATTTTGTTCACCTCCTTGAAAAGTGAAGGCTAGGAACCACAGTTGTTACATACTTCTTGAATGTTTACCCGCATGGTATGAGTCATGACCATATGGAACAATATGGTCAACACCTTTGTTTTGGTCCATTCAATGTTACAATAAGCATAACTCTAATCTCTCTGTTATGAGAATTTTACTACATAACTATTCAACGATTCTATTTAGATGACACACAAAGTAGCCAATAACACAAATGCCCAAGGGGTTTCATATACACATGAATGTAGTTTGGGTGTTCTAGCTTGCTCTACAGACTACACTAGTATCAACTTATCAAGGTCCTCATTGATTCATTAGAAAGGTAAGCATGGGTCTTCTCACTCAGCTGATGTTGGAACTTGGTCACATGTGCATATAAGTTTAGTATAAGACTCAAATTCGAAGGCAAATGGACCAATAGAGAGAGAGAGGGCTAGGGTTTCGGGTTAGGGTTAGGGTGGGGGGTTATGGTTCCGGGTAGTGCATTGGAATTGGACATGGTAGTGTATGAGAGCAGATGGGGCAGGTTAGGGCAGCGGGGTAGCTCTGGTTAGGGTGGCAGGGGCTGGGAGTAGCTTGGGTTACGGAGGGAATGACAAAAGAGGGGAGCGGCGGGAATGCGGCAGGATGGCAGCGGGCACTGTTTGGGGGGGGGGGAGGAGTAGGGCGGAGGGGACAACATGGGGATTGGGCAGTGGGGGTAGGGTAGCGATTAGTAAGGGCGGGAGAGGGGGGCTGCAAGAGTGCAGCAGGGGTGGGAGAAGGGGCGAGGGGGTTTTTGGGGGGGGGGGGGGAGAGAGAGAGAGAGAGAGAGAGAGAGAGAGAGAGAGAGAGAGAGAGAGAGAGAGAGAGAGAGAGAGAGAGAGAGAGAGAGAGAGAGAGAGAGAGAGAGAGAGAGAGAGAGAGAGAGAGAGAGAGAGAGAGAGAGAGAGAGAGAGAGAGAGAGAGAGAGAGAGAGAGAGAGACTTTTTAACGTCTATTAGAGGCCATGCCTACGAGACAAAGCATATACATCAGCATGATCGGATCCACTGTGATCCCAAAAGGAAAATAAAAATGTGAGTACAAAACAAAGTATAAAAGGAGGGGGTAATAGCTGGTGTCGAGGGTGTGGGGTGCTATGGGTATGCATTCTATATGCTCTGGGGGTGAGATACAAATATGAAATGCATAGGGAGGGGAGGGTGGGTGTAGTCATAGCCCTCTAGATGCCTGGAGTGGATGTAGGATATAATGCATGGGTGGGTAGGGCATCGTGGCGAACCTCAAAATGCTCTGCACGTCGAAATCGGTAGGGGTGTGCTGCTGACGTCTCCATATCTCCATGTCATGGCGTGCATGAATCGCTTGAATCTCTCTCTGGCGGAGACGGGCTCTCCGGAATGGGGGTCTCCGTCGCCGCTATCGTCGAAGCTCCTCTTCTGGTCTTTGTAATGTGACAGCCCGTGTCGAGCTGGGTTCCCTGGCGGATGTGGATCTGAAAAAATCTGTAATATGAGTCTGGGGGGTCGGGTGTATGAGAGGAGAGAGAGAGAGAGAGAGAGAGAGAGAGAGAGAGAGAGAGAGAGAGAGAGAGAGAGAGAGAGAGAGAGAGAGAGAGAGAGAGAGAGAGAGAGAGAGAGAGAGAGAGAGAGAGAGAGAGAGAGAGAGAGAGAGAGAGAGAGAGAGAGAGAGAGAGAGAGAGAGAGAGAGAGAGAGAGAGAGAGAGACTATTACAGGGTATTTAACTTCTGATGACCTCCTGCGAATCATCAGCTATTTTTACCATGGAGCTGCCAGGCCAGCCTGTTTGAAGAAGGTACCTCTTGGGAAGAAAGCCGTAAAGATCTGAAAGCTTCTGAAGTCCACAAATGCATAAGCTTGTGACTAGAGCTTCTTCTTTGTGCATAGTAGCATGCAATTCAGATAGTGCCTGGGGCCACCATCTATGTTCTTGGTTTCTCAGGAAACTGAATTGAAACACAAAGTCATGCAATGATGTTATGGTTGGTTCTTGAAGCAAGAATGGGCGCATGGACAGAGACCTGAACATATCTCAGACATGTGAGCTTTTTTTCCTGCTCCCATGCTTACACATGTGAGCCTGCACGTGCAGGCATGTGCGCGGGCACACACACACCCCCAAATTCCCTGCCAACCCAAAGTTCCTTATCACATCTTTTACCATTTTCTCTTTTTTTTTTCTGTTTTCTTCTTACGTCATGAATCGTATCCACGTGGATAACATTCTGCATACACAAATGGCTGGTGGTTTTGCTCTTGAAACTGTTATACCCTCCAGTTGCTGATATCGTTTGGAGTTACACAACAGATAGAAATGAGGAAATAACATGATCGCTAGAATGGAAAGGGTTCATATGCTCATGAGTCATGCTTCATGAAGGTTTAGGTACTGTCTTGAATGCTCATAATGTTTTCTATCTGTCAGTATTGTCAGGGGATCTCCCGGTTCGGTGGATTAAGTCTTGAAATAATGAGACTTTTTTATCATTTTAAAAGTGATGTGGATCCAGTCAGGAATGCAATAGGTGCTTGATAATTAATCATAGTTGTGCATTATATAATGCAGTGGGCCCAGGATGATCAAAAGAGTTTAGACAAAGCAAAATTACTATTTTGTTGCAATTAAGTGATGATTCTTTTTTATTTATTCTGTTGGTGATTCAGCTCGGTGTTTCATCACAAGAATCATCTATGGGCAAATTCTTGTCTGCCCGAGATGTGTGACCAAACAGTGGACAGGCTGTTTATTGGTGAGGTGTTATGACCCACACACATAGATGCACACGTACTTATGTACGTATCTTATGCGCGTGCGCGCACACACACATGCACACGTACCTACGTACGTATCGTATGCGCGCGTGTACACACATACATACGTACGTAAGCACATACATATCTTGTTCCATCATACATGATAATTTTCTGAAGTATAAATGTATGGGCTACCCTTCACAATTGTTGATTCGTGGGTTACCACACACTTTCTTATTTAAAGGTTTTTTAAGTTGTCTACATAGATTGCTTATTTGAGTTGATAATAATATATGATAGTGCCACTTTCAGGTGGGGATCTTCCGTATTAGGGAATTAAAGTTCTAAGTTTTGAGTAGTTCAGGATCGCAAGTTTTTAGCTTTAATTTAGGTTTTTGGAAAGGAAGTAGGACAGCCCTGTGATGTGTGTCCTGAATGTTAATCCCAAATCCACATCTTTTAGGTTGCGATACACACTTTCTCTTCCTTTATACTGGGGAATTGATGTAAGAACATCTTGAAGTTTTTTATTTTTTATTTTTTATTTTTTATTTTTTTTGCGTATGTTCGCCATGGTTAGAGGTAGTGTAGAAAGGTCGCTGCGAGGATAGTATGGAGGATTTTGGCATGATTGTTGAAAGTGGCTCTTGCTAAAGTGACGGTACATCTACTTTTGTGAGCAATGAGGCTTCGTATGACAGAAAGCAATTGCTTATTTAAGATGAGATACAAGATGCGATGTACCACTTAAACAATGGTGATGAGCTTATGTTTGGTACGATTAGGGTCTCTCTCTCTCTCTCTGGTGGAGAAACTAATACATGCTGCTTGCATATATGTATGTTTGTATATATATATATATATATATATATATATATATATATATATATATATATATATATATATATATATATATATATATATATATATATATATATATATATATATATACATACAAACATACATATATTGACATGATGGAAAATTTACAGGTGCCTTGAGGTTATGCATTGTTGATATATTTTGGTAGTTATGTGTATAAATACACTTAGGATTGTCGGGGTACTTTTATCCCTCTTTAGGAGCTTCTCTTCCCCCTTTGCTTGTATATGTGCCTTTAACCCTAATGTGTGACTTATCTTTGTACATTCAGTTGGTAATATATTATGTATTGTGTTGTGCTCCAAGATTCTTCTTCTTCCTTGTGCTTCCGCAAATGTCCAACTCCAACAATTGGTATCAAAGCATGTGGCTGGTTCATCTAGGGCATCAATGACATCGTCCTTGTCTGTCTTAAAATTGCATGAAAATTAGTGAGCATGCTCAAGGTGATTAGGAGTTCAAAAAAGTTTTTGCTCTATCTTGTTGAATTTTCTATTTTAGCTCATTTTGGGCTTTGAACACACTATCGCAGTGACTATGCATGCAAGTTTATCATTATGTGCCAAATATATATACAGGTTTTGGTTGGTCAGTATAAGATCTTTGAAGTTTGCTATAGATATAGTAGAGCTCAACAAGGTATTTTTATTCAACTTTTTGAGATATAATCAATTTTGTATTTTGTTGGTTGTTGAGGATAAGTTAGATAGTACTATTACTCGTTATGACATGATTCTTTGTGTATATTAGAAGCAAAAGGATTTGGAATATTGCATAGGGTGTTGAAGAACATCCTATAATAATTGCAAATACAAGTTATTAGAGGCGATGCAGATCGTGTTGAAGATGATGATCTTCACTTCATTGGTTATGCTTTGGCTCCTTTGCAGCTACTATAGAGCAACTTTGTTAGGAGGGTAGAGATGCATAAGCACATGCATTGATAGCCTTGTCTGTCAAATGTGCCATTATCCCTGATATTCACACTCGCGAATAGCACAAGGAAGAAGAAGCAGCTTGGAGCACAACACACAATACTGAATGTATTACCACGTTGACTTTGACCCTGAATATGTTGACTTTGATCATTTTGACTTTGACCTTTTCACTTTGAGTGCAGTTGACTTTGATTGTGATTGACTTTGACCAATATGACTTTTATGGGCTCAACAGTTGCCCACCACCTAATGGGCTCTCCGTCCCGGAGAGCTACAACTAAAACCTAGAGCAGAGATGACACCAAGATTCCTCTGCTACAAAATCTTCAAAAGGACACTTGAGCAGCAACCAAATCCACCAGGAGCAGGTGAGAACAAACACCAGAGAAGAACCAAAAGTATAAATATTGCAATGTACAAAGATAAGTAACCCGTTACAGCAATAGACGTATATAAAAGTCGAGGGAAAAAAATCTCCTAAAGAAGGAAAAAAGTGCCCCAACGGTCCTAGTGTGTTCACACACATCACTACCTAAATAAATCAACAAACTGCCCGTGTGGAGTGATGCGGTGAAGAAGGAGCTGGCACTCATGTATAAGGAAGTGCTAAGGTATGTGGAATCAATCCACTGGGAGTAAGCCCAAAGCTTTGCGAAAAGCTTCAAACTTCTCCCTAGGCAGAGCCTTCATCAAAAGGTCTGCAATGTTCTCCTGCATGGGCACATATGCCAAGCTGATCTCTCCAGCAAAGGATATCTCCTTGACATAATGATAATGCACCTCATTGTGCTTAGTGCAAGCATGAAATATAGGGTTCCTCGCAATTGCCAATGCACTCGACTGTCAGTGAAGATGGTTGTGGCAGAAGACTAACCAACACCCAAGTCAGCCATAAGGTGTCTAAGCCACACACACTCGTTGACTGTTGAGGATAAGTTGGATGGTACCAACTACCCGTTATGGGCTTATATGATGTGACATGTGTTGGTTACAAAAGGATAGGGGAACATTGTGCAGGGTGTTGAAAAACGTCCTATCACACTTGCAACTCTTACAACTGCAAGTACTGAAGCTGATGCAGAAGGTGTCGAAGATGATGATATTCTGCATATTCCTATTCGTGCTGTGGTTTCTACTGCATCTACTGTAGAGCAGATTTGTTGGGATGGCAGAGATGCCCAAACACATGCATTGATAGCTTTGTCTGTCAAACGTGCCATTATTCCTCACATTCGCTCTTGTAGAACAACTAGGGATGCTTGGGATACACTTACCACATTGTACCAAGCTAAGAATGAAGCTCATGTTGCTTACCTCCGAAAACAGTTGGAGAGTGAGCACATGAATGAAGGTGATTCTATGG
>CM035436.1:62844278-62911778 GCA_020310875.1 Ceratopteris richardii
CAACCAGATAGAATAGATGCATTTGGTAGTGTTATTCCAGAGACAGACACATGTGACATAGAGCAAGGGAACTTAGGAAGAGAGCCTAGAACTCCCCAAGGAAAATCAATCTTGACTAGAATCATCACTCTAGAGTGGTTCCCCAGGACAATAAGAGCATAGATCTGCTCTTAAACCGAGAGACTGATGAAGCTTTTTGGAGGTATAAGACCAACCAGCCTAATGAAGCAGGAATGCTCACAATCTATGAGTTTAAAGATCTTGATAGCCCAGGCAAAGTGACCTATTTGGACAACACGTCAAAGAGGATCTTTGCGGTCTCATAGCACGGTAGGCATGCCTACACTTGGAAGGGTGAATTTGTTTTTCCCCAACTAAGATCTAATGTCTCTTATGGTCACCAAGGAGCTGGAACATCCCATGCTCATGGAGCTCAAAGGGACAGGGGTAGAGATAGGCCAGAAATGAGCTTTGCTAACCCACTGGGAAGGGAAAGAACGAGAACAGAGATGGATAGGATGGAAACCGAGAGACCTAGAGACCCAAGGAATCAAAGAAATACAGAAGAATTCCCTCTGTCAAGGCCTAGGGAACACACGAGGACCTTGAGGCCTACACAACTTGTTAAGTCCATAAAGAATTGCTTCGATGGCACAGAAGACCCATACGATCATGTGGCAGAATTCAGGCAAGTTTTGAGAGCCGAGCAAGTTGATGACTTATTCACGTAGTACAATGCATTTGGTCTAACTCTCAAGAACACAACCCTTACATGGTTTCAACCACTACATGGGAGGCAGTTTAGGAACATAAACCAACTTCTAGAGGCTTTCATCACAGAATTTTCTAAGAGTGGCATATGACACAATACTTCCTCACTGATTCATAGCTTCAAGTAGATACCTCAAGAGATGGTTAGACTTGCAGGAAGAAGGTTTAGACAATACCTAGAGAGATGTCATGTTCCAGAGTTACCCACTCTAGCCAAACAAGTGGCTTTATTCTTAGATGGATTGTTGAGTACCAAGTTGAGATCTTTGTGTACTTGAAGGACCCTAGAACCATAGAAGAGTGTACGCATGTGCATTGACATTGAGGATAACCTAGGGAAGGAATTAGAGCTTTCAAAAATCTACAAAGATTCAGATAGTTCTACTAGCCTCACTTCCACACAATCCACATCTATTGAGGAACTCATTGAGAAAGTAGCTTAGAAGTTAGGAGTCTCAAGCAAACAAATACCAAGGTTTTCCCCAGTGAAAAGATGCTATACTTGTAGAGGTGACCATATGGCGAATGTATGTCCCATTATGGCTCAACCCCAAGTGAACCCTAGTAGCCAATACTGCACCATAGAGCGAAGATACACTAACCACACTGCACAAGATTGTCCCTATAAAAAAAAACTATCAGACAAAATTATCCTCAGCCATATCCACAACAGGGAAGATACCAAAACCATTACCCACCACAACAATATGGCAGACCACAACAACCCTATCTGCAACCCTACCAAGCCCAACAAACTCCTCAACTTATGTTAGCTCAACAACCTCCAACTCCAGCCAATGTGATTCCAGTAAAGTACGCAGCTATAGAAGAAAATCTGAATAGAGCTTTAGTGCCAGTAACTCCATAACTTTCAGAAAGTGACCCCAATGATCATAGTTTCGACTCTACTCATATTGATAGCCCACAGGCTTACTACACATAGTCACCTGAGCATAATGAGTCATATTACTATGAAGAACCGAGTGAACCTAGTTGGGAGCCAGAGTATGCAATTGTCATGTATGCAAACCCCAACTCTAGACATCAACCTAGGCAGGTAAGACCCCCATTTCCTAGAGGACCGTGCTATCGATGTCAGGGAGATCACCTCATTCAAGATTGCCCTATGCCTGCACCTACACAACCCCAATCTGTGACAACTTAGGGTTTTTGCCCCGATTGTGGGAAAGAGCATCTCTTGCGAGATTGTCCTAAAAACCCCAACAATATGCCAAAAATCACTCCTATCAACGTTATTGGGTTAGTAGTAGACTCTACCGGAAGTGCAACTTTTATTGCACCAGTGAAAGTGGTCACTAGAGCTCAAGCTTTGCAGCAAAACCAAGGTTTAGGCTAGGAAAAGAGTTCCGAGGTTAGTGAGACAGAGAGCATAACCAAGAAGAGGACCAGATCTTGGAAGGATAGTTGCGAGAGAATGAAAAGGCAATGGGCAAAGAAGACGAGTGAACTTGAGGAAAGCTTGAGAGAAAAGAAAGCGAAATAAAGATAATTGAACTCACATCTCAAACTCACTCTCACACTACTCCATACCCACCATTCCCATCTCCATCCAATCCACCACCTTCCAACCCACCTCACACAATCCCACCACCCCCTAGAGTAGGATTAGTCTTAGCAGATCCCACTCCTAAGGACCTGGAAATGATGCTTAAGGCATGTCAGGCTAGAATCCAAGAAGGGCCAAACATGATGGATCATGAAAAGTGTTACCCTAGCGCGGAACTAGAGCTCGAGTGAACCAAATTTTTTGCTAAGATGGTAGAATCGACTCAAACCATGTTTGAAGCAGTCGCCTCTTTAACTTCTCTAGTTCAGCTAAGACAGAGTTGCACTTTGATGGATTGTTAGAAAGATTGGAGAGGCTAATTGCAAAATTAGAAAAGGACCCCGCCTCCCAAGGTAAGGACAAGGCAAGTGAAAGAATAAGCCTTCCTGCCCAAGAAGCTTATGTGCCTAACTCCACAGAACCAGATGCATCTTCTTCTATGAATCGGTATTCACCAGAATTCTTGCGAGAGATTCAAGAAGAGAAATGGGCTAAAGAAAGTGAAGTTCCTCCTCCCATTGAACTTTTGGATGACGTGCATGATCAATTCCCACAAGACATTCCTTCCATTTATGGAGAGCAAGAGAGTACTCTATATCGGGAGAGATTAGACTTTGCATCTAATTCCTTACAAGAACTATCCCATTTCACAGGCCCATGGGAAGCTAAGTCTACCTGTATGAGAGCACCCACGCTCATGGTAAGGAATGAAGATTCAATCATACCTAGGACTACAGAGGTAGTAAAGAACACTAAAGTGCAGTGAAATCTCACTTTAGAAGAGCTACTCAAGGTTAAGCCAGAGTTATAGAAACATGTAGCCAATCAAGTGCCAGAGGTAGCAAAGCCTTGTTCCTAGGTAGGTTCTCATAGAACGGTGCCAGAAATACCCTTGGACAAGACATGATACATGAGCGAAGGAGAAGAAGGAAACACCTATCTTCCCATTACCCATCAGGGTTACACCACCAAGGCAATTTGGGACTCAGGCGCAGGAGTTGCAACTGCTACCACTTCATTATGGAAGCGTTGGGGCAAGCCAGCACTCAGGCCAACGAGAATGAAATTGCAGATGGCCGATGGTCACATTGAGAGACCCTTAGGACTGCTAGAAGGGATAACTCTCACTACATGTGGTGTTGAGTTCGAGCATACTTTTGTCATATGTGACTTTAGCAAGAATCAGGTCTATGAGATGATTTTGGGAAGACCATTTATGCGGTAGTTGCAAGTGGTACAAGATTGGGGAACCAATTCTTTGTATTTGCAACACTTAGGTGTTACAACCAAAGTCAATCTCAAAGATTACTCTCATAGAGATGTGCCCCCGATTCAATGGAACCCCATCCATAGAGCTAAAGATGATATGGAGTTAGTGCATTCCATAGGATCATGATCCTCATGGATGCATAAAGACATTCACTTATGGATGTGCAAAGTAGTAGACTAAGTAGAAGAAGAGAAGAGAGAAAAAGCGAGAGAGCTAGGTGCGAAGGAAACTCATAGATCAATTCAAGACCTAGCCTATGCACCTATAGTATTTCCAGACGAAGAATTTGAACCTCATGGTTGGGCATAAATTCTAGCAACAATGGATGTAGCCATCAATGAAGAACAATGGACACCCCACTTGTGACAAGGATGGCTACGACATTTCAATCAAGATCAAAGAAGAGATAGATCACTTCGTGGAAGCTGGATTCATCTATGAAATTGATCACATTGAGTGGGTAATCCCCATCATAGTGGTGCCCAAGAATAATGGAAAGTTACATGTATGCATTAACTTGAAGAAAGCTAACGCAACCACTATTAGAGATAGTTATTCGCTTCCTATCACTGAGCATCTCTTAGATAGAGTAGCAGGCAAGAAAGTATACAACTTCCTTGATGGCTTCTCTGGCTACAATCAAGTGGCCATAGCTCTAGAAGATTAGCATAAGACAACTTTGCCACAGAGTGAGGCATATTTGCTTTTCGGGTAATGCCATTCGGCCTCACCAACACGCCAGCTACCTTTCAAAGGCTTATGTGCCATGTGTTTAAAGAGTTCTTAAGGAAAAATTTGGAAGTCTATGTTGATGATCTCTGTGCTCATTCCAACATAAGACAAACACATATCCCAGAGTTGAGAGCTATCTTTGACAAATGTAGAGAATATCAAGTCTGCTTGAACCCATAAAAGTGTGTTTTTATGGTCAAGAAAGGCAATATTCTAGGACACAGTGTCAAAGAATGGCATATCCATGGACGAGGAGAAAGTGAGAGCTATTGTAGAGCTACCTAGGCCAAAGAATGTCAAGGAGGTACAGGTTTCATGGGGCATTGTGGCTATTATCGTGGATTTATTCATATGTATGCGATCATTGCAAAGCCTCTGTACGGCCTTTTGACGAATTTTGAGTGGCCGAAAGAATGTGAGAACTCTTTCAATGAGCTTAAACGGTGATTATGTTCAACACCAATCTTGATTACACCACATTGGAAAAAACCCTTTCATGTTCACGTGGATGCATCCAATTATGCTATTGGGTGTGTACTTGCACAACCTACGGGTGAAGGTAATATGGATCTTCCAATTGCATATGCTAGTAGACAGTTGAATGCAACTGAATGAAACTATACTGCCACCGAACGAGAAGGATTAGGTATGGTATATGCGGTTAAGAAGTTTAGACACTATTTGCTTGCAAATAAGTTTAAATTTTTTACAGAACCATCAAGCATTGCTATATCTAGTGAACAAGCCATGCAATATAGGTAGATTAGTAGGATGGTTTCTCTTACTAATGGAATATGACTTTGAGGTAGTGGTGAGGAAAGGCAAGACTCACTTGAGGGCAGACCACGTCTCAAGGCTTACATCTCGAGAGGCCCCACAAGGAGTATCCGATGATCTCCCTGATGCTTACTTGTTCAATTTGGAAGTTGTACCACAGTGGGCCAAGGCATTAGTGCCAGTATTGACATATGGACCTAGACATCCCATAATGAACACTCAAGTTAAGGAGGTAGTAAAAGCCCAAAAGTACCACATTATGGCAAGAAGTATGTATAAGAACATAGACCACGGAGTTTTAGCTTGTTGTGTGGAAGAAGATGAGTACGCAAAGTGGTTGCAATTGGCACATGTAGGTGCACTAGAGCAACACTACTCAAAGCAACAAACGTTACAAACGCTAATGAGACTCGGAGTGCACTGATTGACTATGGAAGTTGATGTCCATAAGTTGTGTAAGGAATGCCCAATCTATCATATAAACCACCTGTGGAGCATGCTAAATGGTATCAACTGTCTCTAATACCATATTGGAGTGAACCATTGGTAGCCTTCCTGAAGAAGAAAACATTCCCTCAAGGTATGACCCTCGCCAGGCAAAGAAGTTTAGAATAAGAAGCCCTAGATTACGCACTCATTGGTGATAATCCATACAAATGGAAAAGATGGATATCTCAGACTATGCGTCCATGAGAGTGAATATCTTAAGATCTTGGAAACTGCTCACCAAGGTGTAGCAGGATGACACTTTGGACCAGACCGTGTGATTAAGGCAATCCTATTTGCAGGCTTGTGGTGGTCAACCCTTCACATGGATGCACATACCTATGTAAAGCTATGTGATGTTTGTTAGTGAACTCAATATCCCATACGTAAAGATGAGATGCCATTGAAACCTATGATGGGTGGATGTGCATTCTCTAAGTGGGGAATAGATTTTGTAGGTCCTACTAATCCCCCAGCTAAGTGTTCACATGTTGAATACATCATTGTGGCCACAGACTATCTAACAAAGTGGGTAGAAGTGAAAGCCACAATGAAGAACGATGCTCAAACGATGGCTAAGTTTTTATTTGAGAACGTGTTTACTAGATATGGGCTACCGATAGAGCTAGTAAGTGATAGAGGTACCCACTTCTCGAATGAAGTCATTGAAAATATTCTCCAAGAGTTCTTGGTGATACACAAGAAGTTTGCCCCCTATCATCCACAAGCTAATGGGCAAGCCGAAAGCACCAATAAGATTCTATGCAATGTGCTGACCAAATTAGTGAATAATAAACACTCTGATTGGTACAAATAGCTACGCCATGTTGTTTGGGCATATAGAGTTGCCTATGAAACGGTACTCCAAGCCACACCCTTTTAGATGGTATTTGGCCAAAATGCAATGCTACCATTGGACTTCTTGATACCTACACTGAAAGTAGCACAAGAGCATGGACAGGGCATGAACTCTCTTCAAGGATCTTTGATCTTGAACGGCCAAGTGAAACAAGATTGAGAGTTGACACAGGGATTTATGCAGCTAAGAAAAGACAAACTGCATACTTTGATGCCCATGTGAGGGATAAAGGCTTGAAGGCCGGAGACTTAGTTTTGGTGTATACCCTGAAACAACATGCAAGAAAGCTAGAGAAGTGTGGCTATGGACCCATGATTATTAATATAATATCAACAAGTGGGGCAATCCAATTAGCCACCTTAGAAGGTGATATCCTACCAAGTTACATAAGTGGATGCCGAGTCAAATTATATTAAGAACCCCTCATAGAGGAAATGCTTAATCAACTTAATACTGCCAATAAACACAAAGAAGAAGAAAAAGGAATCCGAGAAGAAATGCAGGTAGAAGTTGTACAACGCATCCGAAGAATGAAATTGAGAAGACAAGGTAGAGATCAACCTAGGAAAGATGCTTACGTAGCTCCAGGATATCACATGGCTATGTGTGAAGTCTTAGGTGTAAGTTCCCATAGAATAATTGACCGACATCCTTTTGTGACCTTAGAGATAGGACAAGGAAATAGTGCAAGGACTGCATGGGCCTTGATTGACCCAATTGCAGCCACTAGGGCGGTTAGAATTTCTTACTGTCAAGAATTGAAATTAAGTGTCAATCCTATAGAAGTATACCTCATAGGATTGGGAGGTGTGGAAACCCCTTGCATGGGTGAGGTGGAACTTCCCCTCTACATTCAAGATGCTCTCATGACAGTTAAGGTGCTAGTGTGTCAAGACGAGGACCTCACTAAGCATCTTGTCCTGGGTCAAGACTGGATCTACGATCATGTAGTCAACCTGAACCTAAGAAGTGGACTTCTTCAGGTTTAGGTAAATCAAAATCACATTACAATTGAATTAGGAAAGGAAGCACTCAAGGAATTAGGAAAGGCACCAACTCTTGGTCCTTCCAGGAGTACACATGAAGATGACGATGCTATTCTTCTCCAAAACTCTGTGATGCAGAGGGATGATGTTCTCGACAAAGAAGCCAAGGATACGATAGAACTCCCTTCTTTTCCAAAAGTGATAGAGACATGGCAACTAAAGGAATACTGAATGTAGAGGAAGTAGGCGGCCTATGCTCAAGGCCAAAGGAGAATACGAAGCAAGGTGTCTCAGCCATCAAAGCAAATATGGGTACGGAAAGGTGAGCATCGTGTTTATGATAAACTAGAGTCACTGGTGAAACATCATACTAGTGATCGATGACAAGACATTAATAAGAAGTCTCTCAAAGATTCATCTACAAAAGTAAGGTCTATTTGGGTACCCAAGAGGTCAATGAAGTCCGACCCACAATAAAGACAAATCTGGGTGCCTAAGGCTTGTTTGCAAGCTTAAATAGCCTTACAGAAACCATGCACTGTGAATCATTATTCACACACTCAAACACTCGATATCCATAATTGTTTGGCACGCACAGTCATATGTCCATCCACACGCACGAGAAAGATCACTGGTAAATGGGTCCCTGAAAAGCCTCATTTCCAAGTAGACACTCTTGTAGAGCCTTCTAAAGCCCCCATGAAATCAAAATGTAAAGCCCCCACTGTGTAAACCCACCCCACATACTAACCGCATCCAACCATTACACCACTCCAAGTAGCACCTAGGAGCCCATCATCCACTAATCACACTTCACACTCAAGATCACACGCGCACTAACTAACCCACTAACCACATCACAATTCATCAGGTTAATATTGTAATGGGGACACATGATCATTGTGTGTCCATTGCATGGTTAACATTCATTTATATATTCTCATAGAGCCGACGATCAATTTCCTCAACATAGCAGAGGTTGTAGGAACAAGCTCCCAGGCAAGCACTAGTCCTCAAATAGTGGATATTGAAAGTATCCCCATTCAGGAGGAGTTGAAGGAACGGCCACAGGAGTTAAGAGTAGTACATGTCATACCCATTCAAAATCCTCCCCAGGGGCACACATCGCCAGTTAGCAAGAACTCCCATTGGTTCAGTGAAGTTGCAGGACCCCTTGGGGATGGCACCTTTTTATGGAAGGCTGAGATAGAGTTTAAGGGCGGTGGGGCCAGTACCATTTCTTTACACAAGAGTTCAAAAAGCTTCAGAACAGTAAAGGATTGTGACCTATATGGAAGAAGGTTGGATTGGATGACTACTTCCGTGCTTAGTTACCAAAGCCTGAATTCTTGAGGTGTTCATACCTAGTTAGCACACTCACTCCCAGTAAAGATAAGAAGGGGATGAGCACCTTTGTAATTCGTTCTCTTACACAAGGAAATGAAGTGAAGCATTTTAAGTTAACCAAAAATTTGGTAAGGGAAGCATAGAAATGAGAGGTATGCACATCCCTATCGAAAAGGAGACGATGATCCCGGACAATATGAAGAATAGGAACCTCACTAAGCTAAAGGAAATGGTGGCAATGACCCCAACTATTGCCATCCACCTTCGAATGTGCACGCATCACTGCACATTCCCTGCCCAAGAAAGATTTACAATGCCGCCCAAGAAGGTTTGGTTTAGTTTATACTTGGCAGACACGCTCAACCTGACAATCAATATGCCACATTGGATTATAGACCTGATCCATCTTGCACACCAATGCTGGTACAAGAAACAAAATTGAGTGCTCTATGGATGTTGTGCACTTACTAGAATTGTATATCGATGCCTAGCATATGATGTGTCAATTCAAAGGGCACTCATTTGGACTAGGGTGCAGGACTTTCAACGAAGAGTATCAACCACAGGGCCCCCATCAAAGAAAATGAGAGGATCCATTCAGATGCTATGTGCATAGGCTGGGGGCGCTACACTGACATTGGACATGACTCTGCCACCCCAAAGGTGAGTACAACCATTCACCATCAGATTACCAAGGCACAATGCAGAAGGACCTAATCTGATCTTCCCACCGATTCCCATAGATTTAGAGTTTCCTCACGGCTTCACGCTTGAGGATTTAACTGATGAGGAAGTATCTAGGATAATCAATGCAACTAACTTGGAAATCAAAACATAGCGGCTAAGTGGACAATAAACAGTCATGAATCGGCTCGACTAAGCTCAACCAGTGGTAGTCGAAGTAGAGGAAGATGAAGAGGATACTGAAGAAGAGGAATAAGATGAGGAGCAGGAAGGACCATTTGATGAAGAAGAGCATGAATATGAGCAACACATTATAGCGGAACTTGTAGGAGCCCCAATATATACAACACAAATAAAAAGATTGTATGATACTATGAACCAGGTTTAGGAACAACATAGACTATACGTGGCAGTAGGGAAGGCCTTAATGAACCAGATACTTGAAGAAGAAGGTGTGGATGAGCAGTTCAGAGCTTCCCTTGACATGCTCACGGATGCATTGGGGGTGGCAGAGACTGTGCACACCATCCTCGCCCACTCTCAGAGATTTGAGCGAAGGCACGGGAGACGCCCTCCAAGATCAAGGAAGCATATAAATATTATAGTATCAAAACAACATGGCACCACCTCCGCAACCACCGGCATGGCACACTCCATCCAACACACTGAAGAACCCCACACGTCAAGTGCACTCCCATCACCATCCCTACCATCCTCCCCTCCAACTCCACTCCCCTCATGTCATACCACCACTGTCGCCCCTACTATCACTGCCACAGTCTCCACCTCCCTTAGTGAAGCACACAATGTGATTCAACCATCACAACTCTCACAATTTGACACCACTACTGTTGTAATTGCCACAACGGGTGATAGAATTCTAACCATGGTTACCGAAAATCCAATTCCTCCTATCATATTTCTAGGTGGCCCACATGCACACTTAAACAGTCCATTGTACACCTTCACCACCATCATGATACCTACCAGTCCCATGTACATGGTGACTCCCACGACTGCATCCACGCAAGACCTCATGGACATATCACCCACATCTGCTTCCCACAATCTCCCATTCCCCCACCACCCACTTCACCATTCTCATGCACAACATCCACCATCCCTTTCCTTTTTCCCTACCCCCTGCATTCCAAACCTTCTCACCACCCACCCTTGTAAATAATGTATTCAATACTTTATATCAATGTTTGTCTCAGTTACAGCAGAATTACCAGCATTTAGATGCTCAACATATGAACTTGTTCAGAGTCCATGAGACACTACAAGAATGACTCACAAGCATGGAGAAGGACAAGCGGCTACTACAACATAATCATGATACCTTGCAGAGACAATATGAGGAATTAGTGGCCAATCCCCCCCCCCACTAGATTCACAGGCACAACAACACCTCGAGGAAAGGCTATGCATCCAACATGCGGACAATCTCAAAATCTATCGTAACCTTGCATTGCTAAGGAAACACATCTCAACAGCACTAGAAGAAAATAAAAGACTACAAAGATAGAATGAAGAAAACCTAGAAGCGACGATGGAAGGATCACCCAAAGAGATTGACCCAGAGCACTTCAAAGCCCTCCCGTCAACCAACATGCAGATCATATTGGACGCCCATGCTGACCTCCTAGAGGCATATGATGCCCTAGAAAAAGAACGTGATGACCTACGAAAGCAATTGGCCGATCAACGAGAGCAACCAAAAGAAACAACACCTACAGATGTCACATGTGAAGAGGTGATAGAATTGAAAGCACAACTGACAACTTTGCAAGATAAGATTCTCCAATATGAACATCAACCTTCTCCCTTGGTGGAGCTCGAGCCTGAAGAACTCATTCTAATTAAGGTAGAAGAGACAATTGAGGACCCTTATGAACCTAGTCTGCACCTGGAGGCAGACAAACAGAGGAAGGAATTGATACATTTGAGATTGAAGCCCCAGAATGGATGCAAAGGTTAGAAAAGGTAGGCCCAACTCATGATAACAGAGTAGTAGTGCAGATACAGTCCATGTCTTGTATGGAAGATATCATCATCAAATCAAACTACTTCAAGAACCTATCTCATCATCGATGGATCAGTGCTTTTGATGATTTGTATGTACCATTTTGTGTATTTAGCAGATTATAATGCGGAGATCAAACACCGTACCATGAAAGAACCAACCTCCGTAACACAATTTGCTCTAGACGACATTCCTAAGAGCGCTGCAGAGGGCAACATCTTTCAACCTACATGGAGAATACGGTTACTTGAAACCTACCCCGAAATGGTGCGTACATGGAACAACACACCCTTGTACATTAAGTATAACCCTTGTTATTGTCCTATTTTTCGATGAAGATCATGGCCTGAATTCACTCAAATAGTGAAGAACATCAAAGGATGGGATAAATGGTTGAACCATGTATATCTGGCACTGTCGTGTGGCCCACCAATGATCGCATATATGATTTCAACCATTCCACATTGGGGCATTAGGTTCAAGAATGCACCAGACGTCATGGCACAGATGTGTCTCAAAATATTCGAACTCGTGCTTGTCACATTTCATACCTTCAAAAATGTTAAAGAACCTTACCTCTTGGCCCTAGGCTTCAATGAGGGCAACCTCGACCTAGTCTATGATATGAGCATCACACCATCCGTCAATATTGTATATGCGTGGCATGCTCGTATCAAATATCTCCCAGCATGCTTCAAACAAATGTTTGAAGAAATGTTTATCACAAGGTTCTGGGAGTATCACTCTGAAATATTCATACCCAGACCCTCTCATTTGCTACATTTATTTACTGTGGAGCAGGCTCTACACTCAGATAAGCTGTGTATGCCACATCCAAACGTACCCGGGCCCATCCATTGGGATGCCTTACTCACAGATCTAGCCAGAGGATTGAGGCTAGAAGAGCATCACCTCGCCGCAGATGTGGTCGAATATTACGTCAAACGTTCAACTCAGCAAGGGCCTATCAGAGATGACAAACGCAAGAGAGAGAGAGAGGGGAGTGTTGGCAGCGGTCGGGGCATCTCCAAACAAGGGAGCCGACATAAGGAATCAGAGCAAAGAGAGGAGAAATCAAGGAATATATGTGGAATTGCTGGGGAAAAAAGGGGGATTTGGCAACTCCAGAAAAACCATCTACACATGAAGAAGGTTGTTGCTACAATTATTGCAAGAAGGAACTCTTGTTCTTCATGTTGGGGATCCCAGTATGTCGAAGTGCTTCATCTTCATATGTTCTTTTGAAATAGAATTATGTGGAGCTTTTGGAGTTGCACAGTGAAAGGAGGAGAGTCGATCTCTTGTGAGGGATGTCTTGGAGGAATTGGGCAGATAACTTTCAAAGGTGTTGTTGTATGAGGGCTTGGGTAAACTCTCTCCGCACAGAAGAGAAAGAGGAATGAGTGCTCTTAAAGCATGGAAAGTGACATGCACATGAAGGTAGGGTGATTTTCAGCTTTTTGGCAAAATGCATCTTGATTGTTGATTGCTATGAGGAGCAGCATCAGAGACACAGTTGAGGACTTGACGTAGAGGATCTTCTTCAAATCACCATCTAAGACATCTTAAGGGAGAAAGATATAGCAGCAAATAGAGGTGAAAGGGAAATACATGGTATGAAAATTCATTAGTCTTTCATAAGTGCTGCCATGCAGATTAGCTGCTCTTGTATCCGTGTTTGAAGTTATTAAAATTGTGGCCATCTCTCAAGCACTAATTTGAGTATGCTATGAGAAATTTGTTACCTCACCCAGCGTCCAAAAGTTACATATTTCATGTAGTATCATGAGTAAATGACTTGTGGGGAGAGAATAGATAGTCTAAAACTCAACAAAATGCAACTGATAAAGGGGATCGACACTCTCATCTCATTTCCTTTTATGATGCACTTTGACATTCCTTTCCTTTCTGTGTGATCTGACATAGTCTCCACTATGAATGATGGCACTTCAACCCATGCGCAAAGCTTTTCCTCGTTCATTAATCATGCTCATCATTTTGTTTGTATGCATTTGGAGATTCATGGTTGTTGTACAATGTTTTCGGTCCGTTAGCACATAGATGTAATTGAATTTTATGGTCAAACCATTTTGAAACTTTTGTGCTACAATGTCTTCATATATGATTTGTTCTAAGTGAAGAAATAACAAGTTAATGGTTGCTTCCTCCCTTTCCTTATCATGTTCAGGACCCAATGTAAAGATGACAAAATTATCAAGGCAATTTTTGTTGATAACCCTACTATTCGAATAGGGCAACTACAAGCAGTCCTTTCACCTGCCTCTAGAAAGGAATTTAATTCCATGATTTGGCTCACATAAGGGAGAGAGAGAGAGAGAGAGAGAGAGAGAGAGAGAGAGAGAAGAGGAGAAAGAGAGAGGTAGGGAGATTTAGGGAATGACAATGGAATTGGTTGAGTAAGTGAGAAAGAAGTGTGTGTGTGTGTGTGTGTGTGTTGTAGGTGTATAAGAGAGTGTGTATGCACAAGAGTAAGTGGGGGTGGGGTGAGTGTGTGTATGCATAATTGTATGTGTGGGAAGAATGTGCAAGAGATAGGTGGAAAGTGAGTGAGTATAGGTGTGCATGTGCGAGGAAGTAATAGAGTGTGTAAGAGAGTGAGAGAGAGTATAAGAGTGTCTGTATGTGAATGTGTGTGTATGTGTGTGCATAAGTGTGTGAGTATGTGTGTGAGAAAGAGTGTGTGTAAGTGACATAATGAGGAAGAGGAAGTGAGTGGAAGTGTGAGAGAGCAAGAAGGAAAGTGCAACAGAATGGGGGTGTGTATGGATAGGTAACACAAAGAGAAAGAGAGCTGAAGTGATTGAGGATGAGTGAGAAAGTTTCTTTGTGTAAGATGGAAAGAAGGAAGGGGATGAAGAAGAAGAGTAAGTAGATAGGAAGTGTGAGCAAGAAGAGAGTGTGCTTGCAAGGATCAACCTTGGGAGTGAGTATCAGTTTGCATATGTCTTCAGGTCTTCGTTCCTTCCTTTTCTACAGCTATATTTGAGTAGTATTGAGGACTTAGAGGAGAACAAAGAGGCTAATCTCGACTCGTTTGGGCAAAGCATAAGTGTATCTAGGCATCCTTTTCTTGAGCATAGGATCGTAACATTTTGGCGATCCTACTGGGGATTGCTTGGCACATCTCTATAAGAGATTGCCATAGGTTCGCCTAGCGCCACACGTTGGCTGAGCTCGTGGACCCAAGGTCTAGTATATGAGTGAAGGGAGATCTTCCTCAAGAAGAACTTGAACGCAAAGAGAAGAGCAAGCCACTCATAGGGTTGAAGCTCGACAAAAGCAAAAATAGGGATCGTACGAAGAGTCTTTGAGCAGTTGTAGATAGTCCCAGGAAAGGAAGTATTATCAAAGGAGAGTTGCCGCTCAAGTCAGGAGACTCGAGGGAGTCTTGAAACCAAGAGCTTTGGATTTCTGGGAGCGAAGTGACATCGATATCTCCCTGCTATTTGAGATGGCTTACCATATACCAGTTCATTTGGCAGATTTCCCTAGATTCTCGAGCCTTTGGGATGAGGATCCAAATAACTTTATCCAGCTTTTTGAAGTGACCTCTAAGGATAACGAAGGATTTGACCATGTAGGAAACAGTTCTACAATGAGTATATCAAAAAGCCCCGGATGTCTCAAGACAAGAGGAAACGGGAAAAGGAGTTTCAAAGCATCATTCAAAGAATTACCACGCAAATAGATTCCAATGCCCCAATGGTAACTCTCAAAATTAAGGGCTATGCAGTTTCGGGTGCTCAGTTGGATAGCGGGGCAGTAGTTAATATAATGACTGAATATATGATGAAGGCCCTCGACCAAACCCACATGGAGGAGACCCCAATGTCCCTCAGAATGGTGGATCAAACTCAAATGAGACCAGCTGGTCTTCTAAAGAATGTGAGCACAGTCATGGGTGGGCTAGAGTTTAGTGTCGATTACCTCATAGTCCGACCAAGAACCTCAAAAACCACGTTCTCTATCTTATTGAGATGTCCATGGCTAGTACAAGCCAATTGTGTGCATGATTGGGGCATATGATTTATAACAATTGGGCCAAAGTCTGACTGAATACAAATCCAAGTGTCCTTTCAAACTTGAGTGGTATGAGGATGACAATAGAGGATGACATGGAAAAGAAGGCAAAAGAGAAAGCAACGCAAGAAAAGGCATGAGTGAGGTTTGCCTTGAATACTGAGTTTTGCAAGAATCTACTCCAAGATGGATTCAACCTATAGCTATCCAAATCCCAGAACACGAGGATGGGAGAATATAAGAATCCATTGCTTTATAAGGATGATTTTGATCAAGAGTTTTTGGGATGGTTGGTAGGTACAAGCTAGGTGGAGTGTTATACAATGCATATAGACTCGACAAAGGGGAAGCTAAACAACCCCCTAGATGGAGGAATCTTAGAAAATGAAACGAACATCCAATTGTCCACCGCAATAGAAGCACGATGATTGAGGAAAAAGGTCGAGGCTTTAGAAATTGAGCTTGAGAATATGGGTCAAGGATTAGAGACAATGGTTAAAAAGAAATCAATTGTGAGGGAAATGGATGTGAGAGTCGAGTTGAAGGAAGTAAATCAATATAATAGAAATATGTTAAATCTCAAGTGACCAAGGAAGCACTAGGCTAAGCACTGTAAATTGTAGGAGAGGAATCATCTACTCCGATAGGAGCTTCATCGAAATCAAGCCAAGACAAGAAATTTTCTAATGCATGAGAAGATCCTAGCCCATGTATAACATCATAGTCAATTTCCTGGAGGAGAAATACCCAATGAGATAATTGGCCACCAATATTTTGTTGGCACACCAAGTAGGTTAAGGCAGAGTGATCAACGTGGAATGTAATTGTTTGGCCTAAGAGATAGTGTAAAAATTCCTTAATAGACTAAATGAGACCTAAGCACTCTCTTTGAGTGATTGAATAATTTTTCTCAACAAGTTCCAACCATTGACTAGCATAATACACAGGACAATACCCCTTATCCTTCGAGTGCATCAAGCCACTCTCAATAGCTATATGTCAATTTGAAAAAGCTTGTTTGACATTCTTCTTTCTAATTAAACTCCTAAGGGGCTACCGTGGTTAAAGTAGTAAGAGGAATAGTCAGATGTGCAATCGAATGAAGACGATGGCCATGCCATCCTATTTGATTGAGAAAATGTAGAACTTCTTTTGGTGATTTTGGGGGTGGAGCAGTGAGTAATGCCTGAACTTTATCGGGGTCAACTTGTATACCTTGGTGAGAGATGACATGTCCCAATAGTTTACCATAGGACACTCTAAAAATGGATTTAGCTAGATTTAGGCATAATTGGTATTCTCAGCACTTCAAAAAGCAAAGACATAAATATTGCAAGTGGTCCACTTTGTCAACAAATTTTGAAAAGTCATCCAGGAACACTTGCATAAAACAAGTTAGATAAGGAGAAAATATGTCGTGCATACACCTTTGGAAAGTACTGGGGGTATTCCTCAAGCCAAACCACTTAACTGTATTGGCATAAACTCCCCAATTTATAATAAAAGCCATTTATACACCTTTTTTGACCATCCGAACCTGATTATATCCACTATATCCATCTAGGAAGGAATGAATCTCATGACCAGCAACTTTGTCGAGCATGCTGTTGAGGATGGGTAATGAAAAGGGGTCGCGTATAGTAGCCAAATTCAACTCTCGATAGTCCACACATAGTCTCAAGTGCTTGTTTTTCCTCATCACAATCACAATAGACAAGATCCACTCTACGCGTTCAATAGGAATGATGAGCCCTACTCACAATAGATGTTCAATATTATCATTGACTTGCTGAACTGTTGGGTGTGTGTAGAAGTGCGAGAGACACACAAGAAGCACACACAAGGAGCACAAACACAGCAAGACACATAAAGAAGATGATGGCTAGATTATCTCTCTCTATTGACGATGAACTGAACTAAAGTAAGAGCTAAATAATATCCCTAAGTACAAAGTACCATCACATATGAGAGTATCAAGTATGTGGTAACATGGAGAAAAAACCTCTAGCCAACACTAGAGTAAAAAGTGCCCATGTATAGGGAAAAGGTTCACATCAAAGCTACTCGAAGAACACATAAGTGTAACAAACCCCCCGGGAGTGAATGATGTGAACACATACAGGGAGTGACAGATCAGCCCCCACAAGGTAATAAGCCTAAAGCTTTGCGAAAAGCTTCAAAATTTTCCTGTGGAAGAGCTTTGGTGAATATGTCTACCACATTATCTTGGCTAGGCACATATACCAAATCAATATCTCCTACATGAAGGCACTCTCTCACATAGTGATAATGCATCTCAATATGTTTGGTCCGTGCATGAAACACTGGGTTTCATGCAATAGCCAAAGCACTGTGACTATCACTGAGAATAAGCGTAGCAACATCAATCTCCATGCAAAGATCCATCAATAGGCGTCTCATCCATATACACTCCACTGTAGCTATCACTGTTGGGTGAATATGTCTTCCACATTATCTTGTGTAGGCATATATACCAAATCAATATCTCCTACATGAAGGCGCTCTCTCACATAGTGATAATGCACCTCAATATGTTTGGTCCATGCATGAAACACTGGGTTTCATGCAATAGCCAAAGCACTCTGACTATTAGCGAGAATATGTGTAGCAACATCAATCTTCATGCAAAGATCCATCAATAGGCATCTCAGCCATATACACTCCACTGTAGCTGTGAAAACTGCCCTGCACTGAGCGTCGCAACTCGAAGTTGCCACTGTAGGTTGCTTCTTACTCAACCAAGATATGCATGAGTCTCCAAGGAAAAAGCAATTACCACTAATGGACATGGGAGTATCATAACAACTAGCCCAATCACTATCTATAAAAGCATGCAAGCAAGGTTGAATATCTCTTCCATAAAAGAGACCTAAGGTCAAAGTGCCTCGAAGATATCTAAACACATGTTTCACCGCTTGCCAATGCTTAGTGCCAGGGCTATGCATGAATCGACTCAATTGGGAAACTGCATACTGTATATCCGGCCTTGTGTTGCATGCATATATAAGAGATCCCACAGCTTGTTGATAAAGAGAAGTGTCAAACGCATCACTGGAATCCTCAACTGAGAATCTAAATCCTATCTCAACTGGTGTGGAAACTGGCTTGCAATCCTCAAAATCAAAATGCTGAAGTAGTTTTTCAACATACTTTGTTTGATGCATAACGATTCCCCCCTCAATGGATACAAACTGGATGCCAAGATAGTAGCTCAAAAGACCAAGATAAGTGGCATCAAAAGTATGCTGCAAATCAGCCATAAGAATGTCAAGTTTTGCATCACATGACCCAATCAAGAGTATGTCATCGACATAAAGAACAAGCACTATAAGATCAGCCCCATCTTTGCGTACATAGAGTGTGCTTTCAATCGGACTACATGTGAAGCCAAGAGCAATCAAGTGCTTATGAATTTTGTCATACCATGCACATGGAGCTTGCTTGAGACCATACAAGGCTTTATGCAAGCGACAAACCATATACTCTTTCCCTTTCATTGCAAATCCAAGAGGTTGCTTCACATAAACCTCTTCTTGCAAATCACCATTCAAGAAGGTTGTTTTTATGTCCAACTGATGCACTTTCCAACCTCGATGGGCAACCAATGCAACCACGGTACGAATGGTAGTCATGCGTGAAGTAGGTGCAAAATTTACCTCATAGTCAATGCCATATTGTTGCACATATCCTTTGGTAACCAATCTAGCTTTGTAGCGATCAATGCTACCATCATATTTTCTCTTAATCTTGTAAACCCACTTTGTACCAATGGCATTCTTTCCTTTTGGCAATTCACATAACTCCCAAGTACCATTCCTATGTATGGAGTCCATTTCTGATTGCATAGCACTCATCCATTGTGGATCCTCACATGCATCTTCAAAAGAAAGTGGCTCTTCATTACATGCTGTAGCAATAAGAGAATAATCCACAAAATTACTTGATGCAGGGTGAGAGCTTGATCTTGTTCTACCAAGTAAAGGTGCACTCAATTTGTTGTCCTACAAAGTTTGTTTCAGCCACTTTGGCATAGTTTGTGCACTCTTGATAGACATGCGTTCATTATGTAAAACATCTTCAATATGTACATCATGCGTGGGCTGAATTTCATGCTCATTTTCAGTCATATTTTGACGCAAATGTTCAGCCATATGTGGCTGGAAATTTCCAGCAGTTTGGACATTTTTTGGCTGAAATTTTTCAGCCATGTTTGGCTGGAAATTCTCTCCATTTTCAGCCCTATTTGGCTGGAATATTTCAGTTGTTTGAGCTTGAGTTGGCTGGTCTACATGGCCATAGTCAAGCGCATCATTTTGGAACAAAGCCATGAGTGTATCAAACACATCTTGTGAGCTAATTGTTGGCTGTTTTTTGCATTCAAGTAGAGGGAAAACTGAATTTTCAGCAAATACCACATCTCGACTCACAATAATTGTGTTCGTCAATGGATGGTACAAACAATATCCCTTACTTTCAGCACTACAACCAACAAATATACATTTCTTTGCCTTGTCATCAAGTTTGTGACGTTGTTGTGATGGCATAAGAGCATATGCCAAACAACCAAACACATGCATATGACTAACCATAGCCTTATGACCATTCCAAGCCTCCTAAGGAGTGATGACTCTCAATGCTTTTGTAGGGCAGTGATTCAACACATAGTTTGCACACATGACTGCTTCCATCCAAAACTTATCAAGAAGATGCTTTCCTTTAACCATACATCGTGCCATTTCAAGTAGAGTTCTATTTTTACGCTCGGCAACACCATTTTGCTGAGGTGTATATGGCACCGTACATTGGTGTGAAATACCTCTTTCACGAAGAAAAGCATTAAACTCATGTGACATGTATTCACCACCACGATCTGTGCGTAGAGTCAAAAGCTTTTGTGAAGAAAAATTTTCAGCCATAGCTAAAAATCTTTTGAAGCAAGAAAATACCTCATTCTTTGCTTTCATAGGATACACCCATGTATGGTGAGTAGCATCATCAATGAAGGTAACAAAATATACATGCTTCCCAAAAGATGGAGTCTTGAAGGGACCACATACATCACTATGAACAAGTTGCAATTTTCTTGTAGTGTGTGTATGACTATCTTTCCGAAAAGAGGCACGATGCATTTTTCCAAGAATGCAACCTTCACATGCATGCTTTTCAATGGACTCAAGTGTAGGCAAACCAATAACCATGTCCTTCTTTTGCAAGTAAAGCAAACTATTGAAGTTCAAGTGACCAAAACAAGCATGCCAAAGCTCCATTTCAGCCATGGAAGAAGTATGAGCAACCAAGGCATTCGAGGCAGCCCTCTTATATGTATCCATGCGATACAAACCATTACATAATATACCGGACATCACGATAACATCACCATTTTTGAAATCATGAACCATACACTTATCATCAACAAAGTGTACATGAAATCCAGCTTTGGCAGTCAACGGAATTGAAATTAAGTTCTTCTTGATACCCGGTACATACAATGCATGTTTCAAGAGAATCACACCTCCATTTGCAGCCGTAAGCTCAATTTATCCTACTCCAATGATAGGATAAGAGGCATTGTTTGCACACACCACATGTCCTCCTTTGGGTGCATCTTTCAAAGAGGCAAAAAATCTTTTGCATGATGTTATGTGCTTTGAAGCACCACTATCAAAGAGCCAATCCGAATTAGTCTCACTCACAACCATACATTTAGAATGCAAAGAAGCATCATAATGACATGTAACAACACATGCCCAAAGATCTTGAGCCATGTTAGCATCATCATTCTTTACATTTGCTAAATTTTCAGCAATGGACATGCCGGATTCCTTTTTCTTTTCATTGTGTTTAGTAAGCTTTCTACACTTATCAATAGTATGACCAGCCTTCCGGCAATATTTGCATCTCTTCTTCTTTTGCAAATCACTATCATTAGAGGAATGAGTGGAAGAGGAAGCTTGAGGCTTTGGTTGAACCCAAAGCTGAACCATACTTGCTTTTCCCCTTTTGTGAGATAGCAAGTGCTTGCGTTCCCTCAATCAAAACACGCCTATTCACTCTTGATTTCTCTTCTTGCAAAAGAAGAGACACAACCTCATTAAATGCATACATATTAGGATTTTCTTTTGCAACCAAACAGAGTGTAGTAGCAAAGCTTGGAAAAGATTCCGGTAATCCTTTCAACAATGTAGAAATGAGTGATGCATCTGGAATAATCTCATCTATGTTTACCAATTGCTCTTTCAAGTCCTTGATGCGTGTCACATACACATCCACCAACTCATTTTCAGCCATACATACCTCCTCAAGTTGCTTCCTCAAGTATGCAACACATGCTTCGTTATGCATGGCATACAAAGAAGCAAGAGTGTCCCATGCTGTCGTGATGTAGAACATGACCAAATGTGTGGAACTATATGATGCTTCATAGAAAGCGCAATCAAAGCATGAGCTTGAGCATCTTTTCCATCCCATCTAAGTTGATCCTGTGTAGGTGGAGAAGGAGAAACCACTGTACTAGAAGAAGAAGCTCCATCTGTGATAGTAGACTGTGAAGTAGAAGAACATGCGAGTCTTCGATCTACATCTGCCACTATGTTCCAAAGTTGTTTAGCAACAAGAACATGCTTCATCATGTAAGACCACATCGGATAGTTGGTCCCATCAAGCTTATCTTCATCTTGAAGCATGCCAAACAAGTCATTGCTGCCCACCATTTCACAAAAGAACAAGAATGTGACAAAATGTTTACTTCGAGGAAAGATAAAATGAATGCTAAAATTTTTGCTCACAAACCGTCACTCTGATGGTAATTTTGACTCTGTGAATGGTTTCGAAATGGGGGTAAAACCCCAACCCACCTGGTGGAAATGTCTTTTGGCTACTGAAATTCACTGTTCTATGTTCCGAAGTCGATTTGCACTGTTAAAGTGCACGTGTGTCATGACGCGAAAAACCGAAACTTGAGAAGGAGCTGAACCTGCTCTAATACCACTGTTGGGTGTGTGTAGAAGTGCGAGAGACACACAAGAAGCAGACACAAGGAGCACAAACACAGCAAGACACATGGAGAAGACGATGGCTGGAATAGCTCTCTCTATTGACGATGAACTGAACTGAAGTAAGAGCTGAATAATACCCCTAAGTACAAAGTACCACCACATATGAGAGTATCAAGTATGTGGTGAAATGGGGGAAAAATCTCTAGCCATCACTAGAGTAAAAAGTGACGATGTATAGGGAAAAGGTTCACATCAAAGCTACTCGAGGAACACATAAGTGTAACATCAGCATAGTTGGGATTCATCCAATAACTCGATTGCTTCATCGGATAAGGATCCGTTTTCAGTAGGACTCTATGTTGATAGATACATGGATCAAGGCCCTTCATATCCTTATAGTTCCATGCAAAGAAATTGGAAAACTTAGTCAATAGGGTCAACAAGTCTTGATGGAAAGATTCTTCCAAGTTTGCATTAACTTTAAAAGGCCAAGGGTTGATGTTTGAACGAAGATGACAAGTTATAAGGTGGTCTTCTGGTACATAAGATTGTCGGCCTAGGTGATCTTCTACTCCTTTGAAGAATTTTGGGTCAAGATCAGATAACTCCACTACACCATCAGGACTCTCATCTATGGTGATAGCACTCGGGTGGCCAACATAGGATGTCGGAGACCATTGGTCTAGCACATGTTGTAAGTCAACTGTGCCCAATGATAGTAAATCTTGATTGGCCATGAGAAAGGCCATTTCATCATCATTTGACAGATCATCTAGCATGTTGATGAGTTCTGGCACACAATTCGGAGCGTGAATCTCACAAGGTATGAACTTGTTGAGAGAGGACGATGTACTTATGGTGATTACATTTAAAGATCAATTCATGAGAGGAACAATCCTACAAAACTTTAGCTTTCTTCAGCCATGGTCTTCTAAACATCAAATTATAATCAAGATTTGATTCATGTATATTGAGAACAACAAAAGTCATGTGGAATAGATCCCCTTGAAGCATAATGGGAATATTTCACACAAGTCCTATCAGATGCACGAGGGACATGTCAGCCATGCGTATAAAAAATTTATCAAATTTGATATTATTCCACCCCAATTTCTTACACAAGACTGTAGTTGCTATATTCACTCCCAAGCCACCATTAATTAAAACCTTAGATATATGATGATTTTTATACCACATAGTAATTAGAGGAATCACATGATCCACTGTGTCTGGTTCGTGATGGTTTGTTGTTATAGACATTGCCAGAAACTATTCAACTCCTACATAATGCTGAAATTGATGTCGAATACTTGGAACTAAAGTTAGTAGTTGACCAAATAGCAAGGTGATATGTTCTTGGGTGAGGATATCCTTAGTCGTAGCATTGGTAGGTTCTATCAGTGGTGTCTCTTTTCTAGGTGTTGGTGCTAGTATACTTTTCAGTGGTACACAAGACTCAGGATCATTCACTGGTTTTGGTGAAGAGAAGATTGAGGCTTCTGCCTGAGCCCACTTCTAAGCTTTTATTACCATCCATTGTTGCTCTTTGAACCATAGTTCAAATGCTCCTGCAACTGGTTGCAATACTCTTTTGAATTGTGTTTGCATAGTGGCAGCTTTTGCCTCAACCGGTGTAATAATGACCATATTTGTCATTAGATTGTGTATGTCCTTCTTCCATTTATCATATTCCTAAGCATCCTTGTAGTTTCTTCGAATGTGACCCAATTCTTTACAAGAATGGCAACACATCAGCATTCATCTGTTATTGGGATGCAGAAATCCTTGATTCAATCATGGGAAAGTATAGTTCCCTTTGTTTTGTACTTGAAACGGTGGGTATGTAAGGTATGAAGTATTATGCAGATGAGGTGGGACATAGTTAGTAGAGGGTTCTCCCTGTTCCTGTCAATTGCATTCATTGCCAGTCGATTTTATGTTTTTCCAATATATGGATGTGTCTGTGGAATGAGTGGTACGTTCACATATGGCACAATAGATTTGGTTTAAGGCATAATTTGCAATGATATGGCTAGGATTCTTACACTTAGCCAAAAATATTTGTGTCAATGGTTCTCATATTTGTTCTTTCCAGTTCGTATCCATTCTAGATCTTCAGCAATCCTCCAATTTTATGTTTTGATTGCAATGCCATATCTATAGTGGTGCCAAAGTCATTCCTCTAGTACATCTAATAATCATTATTTGTCATAGTTGAGGGTTTATCTATTTATAAACCATTGGGTTATTATGTATGTTGGCAAAGTTATGTTTGTTGTTGGTAATTCTTATAAATGCATCCAAAAAATAGTTGCATATTTAACTACTCTCTAATTCGGTTTTTGATTGAAAATCTGTGTTGAACTATTCTTTAGTTAGAATCTCTTAAGAAGGCATCGCGTACTACATTGTTTTAGTTGAAATGATCCAAATCAAATTTGTTCAACCATTTTGCAGCTTCATTGACCAAGATTGATTGGAATACTTAGGCTTTATATGCATTGCCGTTTGGATTGTCCAATACACTATAATTAATCTCGAAGGCACAAATGTGCGCATTAGATCATCATTGGGAAATCTTTTGAATTTGATGTAGGTCATTTTGTTCGAGTACTATCTTCTTTGAAGTAATTCTACATCTGCCATAGGTCTACCGCTAAATTCTTCTACATCTACTACTTCTTCAAATTTGGAACTTGTGGAGGATACTTACCTTGCAGGTTGTACTCTCTTTCCAAGAGGTATTGAATTCCATTGTTAAAGGGGTTCTAGTTCATTGGTCAGAAGTATCTTCCTTCTCCTCCAAAATCATGGAAAAGATGTTATAATTTGCCTTTCAATTGGTGTCATCCACCCTTCACTATTTGTTGCCGAAATTCTCCCTAAATAGGTTGATTGTCTTGCTTCTTTTCCTGATCAGTCACCATTTCTGAGGCAGCCAAACTTTCACGAGACACCAAAATTTTTTCCAAAAGTGTCAATTTTTTTTTGGTATTTCTTGCAAATAAAAAATAAGAAGATGCTTCCATTTTGATAGTTCCTTGCTTGATTCCCTACGATTATTTGCAATTTTCTCGTGTGGTATTGTTGCATCTTCAGTTCTACCATGTGCTGCACCTAATGCATTGTTCACCCATACAAATTTCTTATCACTCTTGTACTTTGGGTATGTTTCACCAAATATTGTTACCGATATGTAGTTGAAAAGGACCACTGCCCAATGGCATTGCCAATGTTAACCTCTCTACTTCCCTCTTGTTAATGTTGGGGATGTAAGGGTCATGTGACCTTACCCCTATTTTCATATACGTATATAATTTATAGAGCATTGCCTCATAGAGATCATTATGTGGGTTTCAAGGCTCCCACACATATGTGTGCATCTCTCCTCTCCTCTATTTCCCTCCATCTCCTCCTTGCCCCTCTTGTTCAGCACACCAAAGCCCTTCATTGGTATCATAGTTTGCTAAAGGCTGGTGTGCAAGGAGCTTCAATGGAAATTTAGGTTAGAATAGATGAATGTGCGTGTCAGTACCCTGTTAAAAGCTGCTTGGTATTTTGGCCATAACTCGAGCTAGAAAATTCAAATGTGTGAAATTCAAAGTTCTTTGCATAGCTAACACAAAAGGAGCCAAAATTTGGTTTAGAGTTTTAGTTCTTTGAAATTTCAAAAAACTTAGACATATGTAAAAGATGAAATTACAAGATTTTAGAAGAGCACAAACATAGATTTTGAGTTCTAGGTAACCAAAAATGCAGAATGTAGAGCAATAGTGTTGTAGGTGAAGGTGAAATTGACAGTAGATGTTTGTTTTGTGTATGTCTTGAGCTACACACCTTTGGTTGAGGTGTTTTAAATATTATTGTGTAGCAAGAAAGATTTCTTGAAGTTTCTTGAAGAGCAAAAGTTCAAATTTAAAGGTTATCATCCCTGAAACTACAAAACACAAAACAACAGATTTTCACCACAAAAATCCTAACTGCTTTTGGAGGTTCATTTTACTTTGGAAATTCTTTGAAAGATATTTTTTGGTGTGCGAGCTTGTATTTTTAAAGCTTGAAGGTGTCATCCACGTATTATCGCTATGGCAGCTCCTCGGTATGAGAGTAGAGCATGATCTTGTCAAGTGTTTGACATGTGAGATGACATTGTGATTTACCTTTTGGGTTTATGCCATCACGAGTTCGATCATAGCATTGTCAATGGATGTATAGTGGCATTGAGGTCTATATATCATTTATGCCACTTGGATACGACAAAGCTTGTCGGTTGCACACATTTTATGAGAGTTGATTTGCATCGAGCCATATTATCATTGATCATTATATATGATTGCCACCATATTTTTTCATTAATGGATGGTATATTCCCACATGGTTATTTTGGTTGAGAGTCCATTTTATAGAGGAGATACTGTTAAAATTTTATCAGCTTTTATGCTAGAAGAGTACTCTAGTAGATCCTTTATGCTTGGGTGATAGCTTTGGATTGTTGCTTATATCCATTCACTTGGACTTGGTCACAAGTTATCCATGATAGGTTGGATCATCTTGAAGGATTCATTCTTGAGTGGGAGACTAAAAATTGATAAAAAAGCTATGAGTGGGCTTTATGTTTTGTTTATTTACTTTTTTTTAATTTATTTAGGCATTGGAAGCTTTTTAGCTTTATTGAGCTTTAATCTCAATCTTCTATGATCACTTCTAATGTTGGCTTATGTTGTAAACTCACACACTTAGGTGATTTTGTACATTGCATCACTAGTATCACCAAATTTGGCAATAATGCTAATACAATGATGCCTAGAGAACAAAACACTATGAACTTAAGACCAAATAAGGACTAATCACAAAAATGTGAGAGGAGCCACTCCAAAACTATTGAAGGGGCTTCTCTCGTGTTTTAATTGTTGGGCCTTATTTAGCCTTAGAATTATGTTTTGGATTGTATGGAATGTATATAAGGTTGATTAGTGATATGAATTGAATTTGTGCTCTCAAATGCTTGAGATACTTGTTTGATGGAGATTTTTATGTTTAAGTTGTTTTGATACATATGGAAAGCTTGAAACATCCATAACATGTGCCAAAATGCCACATTATGTGCTCATGTGGCCAAGCAAAACCAAAAAAAGGTCTGCCACAGAAACATAAGAGGGGGGCCTGCAAATTTTTTGCAGGCTTGCATTCCTATAGTAGGCCTCTTTTTTTTCTCCCTTAGTCATAGAAGTGCATGGTTGGCATTTTTAGAGTGTTTTCAAATCCATTCTAATGGTGAAACACAAAATTCACATTCAAGTTTGGGACATGCTTTCAATAATATGTATTTAGTTCCATAAAGAGACCATGAAACTTCTAGGCAATGAAAAATAAAGGCTAACCATAGAAATGCGAGAGAAGGTTGTGCAAACTTTTTACAAGCCCAAGCTCTCCCTACTTTCAACAGCATGCCTTTTTTGTGCTTCCCTAAGCCATGAGAACACATAAGGTTTTCTTTGCAAATGTTATAGGGTGAAATATCACTCTAATGAGAAAACTAAGCCACATAGGCACCCCTAAATTCATTATGGACAAGAACATAGGAGATTCAATGTACAAATGTAAAAGATGAGATAAATATAAATTTCAAAAGTCAACATGGACAGAGGAAGAACAATTCATCAAAAAGTATTTTTTCATTAGTTAATAAGATTACATCAATTGGATTTAATTTCTTAATGGTGTTCCAAAGCTGTAGATAGGGGTATAGGTCAAAATGAATTGTGCTATATCATCACTATTCTTCACCCCTGACCCTAGAGATATACCTATTTGGTCTAAAATCTTTCTATGGAAGTTTGAACCTAAGGTTGTTTTCACAAGGGACTTCCTAATTAAAAAAACACAATTAGTCTCCCATGTAATAGTTGATAAACATAGCAATTTACTGAAAGGCTTCAAACACCATGTCCCTTGAGGACTATAATCTTTATAAACAATTACAAAATGTTTTTTGGAAAGTTTCTCAATGTAGTTTGCAAGCAAGGAGCCACCTTCACAAAGATACTTGGTCCCCTCCATTCGTGGATCCAAAAACTTACCTCCTACACAAAGTCATGAGATTAGTGTCTACATGAGGTTATAGGAATGAATGACATCGAATGAAAATACTTACATCTTGAACTTTGTCTTCCTATTTTCCTCTCTCCAAAAGATGTAAATCAATAAATTAATATTAAAGTGGGACATCCCACTCTTCTCAATTATTGTTCAAGTAGGAATCTTTGAATCTAATATTCTTTCTTTGGCATTATTGAACTCCTCTTTAGTGATTTGACCATGCTCACTTGTAAGTATGTCATTACGAACCAATTGTATTGTGTCTTCCATTGAGTCACTAAATGGAAAACGCTTCTTTTCCAATACTTCATAGCTTCTATCCAAGGGTCACTTTGACATGGTACAAAGTAGACCTACACATTCAACATTATGAGATTTCTTCTCATTGTAGAATACAACGTTGAACCTACAAAAATCTTGTCCCCTCGTCTCCCTTCAGTCTAGTAATTTATTGGGTATGGACTCTAGCCACCACCCTCTTCTGATTGGCCCATCACTAACCATACCTTAATCTCAAAGGTGCATGCAGGGTTCATTGTTTTCCTAATGTTTTACAGAGATATCATGATGAATTAAGAGAGTGTTTTATATGACCTCAACAAGGCATGCTTTTCTATGAAGATTTCCAAGCATGAGGATCATTTCAAATCTTCAAGCATATCATAATTTCCAAGGATTCTAATAATATGCACACACAAAGTTCGAAGCAAGTAATCGTACAAGAGACTCCTAACTAGCTTACTTCTAAAAAAACAATTAATGACAAACAAAGATAAGAAAACCTACATATTTGTTTATGAAATATCAGATGCTTGAGGTTTCTTTTATGCCTTACATAATAGAATAATATTCCCTTGGATTTCTTTGCATTGTATCATTGAATCTCTTCTACTTAATACATGCTCATCTGAATAATAACAAATGTCTTAATCTTTCTCTTAATATAAAGACTATGGGTTCTAATACATACTTTTTTTATCTTGAGTATGAAGTTGTATCCTCCATCATTTGCGATCTTAATATAAAGACTATGGGATTCTAATACATACATTTCTAATCTTGAGTATGAAGTAGTATCCTCCATCATTTGCAACCTTTATATTGATGTTATGGAAAATTTTGTTTAAATTAAAAACTTTCACTAAGAGAGGTTTTAAAACATGATTCACCAAATATCATGACTGATGCCTCAATAAGATTTTGGGGGTTATCTTGTAGGTCCATTGGACCTCATTTCATATTACCCCACTATAATTATAAGAGAATGACATTGTAAAGTTTTGAGAGGTAATCATGTATTTGGTTGCTATCATATTATGTCTCAAATAACATTTTGGAATGAAGCACTAACACACCCACAACAAAGAAATCCGAAAAGCTCTTATTTATCTCTAACCTTGTAAGTAAGTATGGATGGAGTAACTCTTATATGACATTTGAAAGTGTAATCTTACAATTCTTGTTGCAACGTTTGATGTCAAGTGGGCTTGTAGTTTGTTGAATATTTTGATTCTAAAAGGCTCTTTGATTTCTAGGGATGGTTGATGAAACATTAGATCTTCTCACCATTCCATTGGTAGCTTTTCAAGGCCTCCTCTTTGATTATTTGCATTAAATATGTACAAGTGACCATAAAAGAAAATTCCACACTCAAATTTCTATTTTGCTTTCGTCTTGAACTATTGAAGCTCTCCAATAAGCCAATGACTTTTGGAAATGATTTATAATGCATTCAACCATTTTCCATTTCTTGTAGGACGAGGGATAGATATTTGCAACCTTTCCAAAGTGAATAGTCTCTCTAGATTAGAACATAATTGATGTAGCACACTTACAATTAGGTTTATGCATTGGAAAATATGTTGGATATTTTACAAGTACTATCTCTTTGTACATGCAGACATGCTGCACCAAAACTTCTTTCAATAGCTTTCCTTCTTCAACTCAAAAGCCAATAATTCTACCCTTCCAAGAATCAATAATATATTTTTGGTTTTTCATTTTTGTCTTCCTTGGTTTCATCGATATCCAATTTCTTGTTGATATGTTCATCTTGATTCATCAATCATCGTCAAATAAGATATATATCAATAGAGGAAATGCTACCTTGTGGCCTGTGAGAAGAGGTGATTGCACTGCACCATTGGGGCAAGATGGATTATAGTCACTTCTATTCCCATAAGATCCACTCGAGCTCCTGGCTTATCAATGTTAGAAAAGTATAGTGTGTTTTAAAATGTGAACAGATCAAGGGTGCTTGAGCGTAGCAAGCATATCACATTTTAAAACACATTATTAGTTGTGGCATTTTAAAACTCATAGAAGGACCGATCAATCTAAGATATATATTGTAGTTTTTGACATAATAAGATGAAATTTTATACACATAGAGATTATATATGCTTGCAAGGAGATGATTGTAAACATACATGCTTGTAGGCGTAGTTGTGTTTCAAAGTTTTCTAGCTTGTAGGATATCACTTTGTGGAAATAGCTTGAGAAGATGATATGCAAGCGACCTTATGTAGAAGAGAACTATTGGGCCATCATTGTTATATATGTCTCACTAATGTGAGATATAACTTAAAATTCCCTTAAAATCTAATGTTACAAAAATAATATAACTTAAAATTCTCTTAAAATCTAATGTTAGAGAAATAATATTTTATTTCTACACTCTAACTGAACTTCTATATTTTATTACTGGACGAGAGATATTATATGTTATTATTGCACTAGGGATGAGGTAATATATTTTATTACTATGCTCTAGAACAAATATATTAATTTATGCAACATACCCTGCAAGAAAACAATTTTTTATTCAAGTTTTGGACTTTTGTGTTTTCCAAAAACTTTGGGATCTTGGCCTCTCATGGTAAATTGCTATAGACCCAACAATTCGCCTCTACTCACAATATGAATCTACTTCCAAAAATCAAAATATTTGTATGGTGCATTCTTTATTATATTTTATTTGCTTATGCGTATCTCGCAATCCCGATTTCACTATTTCTCATAAGGATCGATGAAGTTGTCATTGTCTTGAGGATGTTTCCTATAGTTCAAGAAAGAACCCTAACATATTCTCAAAGTACAATTTTTTGACCGTTCTATCATTTTTTCATATTTTTGACGAGCAAAAGTTACAAACAAAGATCATATATAATTAGAAATTCATTACTATATGATTTGACTTTGGAGACTGGCCGATGCCGTCCATGTACAGTTCAAATTTCAATGTATAATCAGGCTGGGTCCAGACAGGCCGGCAATGAAGCGTTTTGTTTTTCATGCTGCCATTGAACAGTTGACGTAGCGAATGAAAATCAATTAGGTGTGGCACAAGTTTTTACCAAGGCCCTGCGAGGGGGAAGCTCCTCCCACATTTGGTGGACCCAGAACAATACATTTTTTTCATCTCCGAATGATGGATGAACACTTGGGTTGCACAAATGTGCCAGCGCTTAGGCTGAACTCAGACAGGAGCGGTGGAACTTTTATCATATTTGTTTATATTCCAGGCGGAACAACAAAAGAAACTGTACTATCGTCGCTAACTTGTTCAGAAGAACGAGTGGAAATAAGGACACTTTGTTTCGAACTGCCGCCTTGTGTGAAGAGCATATAGTGAAGAATGTAGTTAAAATAGTATACATGTCAAGTTGTGACATGTAAAATATTACAATTTTGGATGACTTGACAGGTGGTACACTGAATGGGCGAGGGGGAGGCCAAAACAAGTTTTCTCAAAATGCAGGACAAACGGTGGCACATCTGCCACAAGGTACTACTTTCCAAGTTAAACATGTCCCTTATATGGTGCCACTAGGGGTTGAACCCTCGCCCCGCCTCAAGAGACAAGAGGCCCAACCACCAGGACAGGCAGCAAACTTGACCATAGTTTAACCCAGCTATGAAAAGCTGTGTTCTTCTGGGATAAGGAGGGTCCCACGGGTACTATGCCTTTTCTTGTACAATTGCAATTTCAATGTTAAAGCCTAGAGGAGTAGGCCTCGGCCGAACCTCCATTTAAAAAAAAAAAAAGTTTTCTCAAAATGTCCACGTCCCGTTGTTCTAGTGGTTGAGGCTTTGGTCTCTTGAGGCATCTAATCCCTGCTTTGTGGAATACGGGGGGTCCTGTGGGTACTATGCTCATTCACTTGTACAATTATTCTTTCAAAGTTAAAGTTCGGGGGAGCAAGCGCTTGCCGAACCTCCATTTAAAAAAAAAAAAGTTTTCTCAAAATGTTCCATGATGTGGAAAAGAAAAATCTATATTCCTCCGCCCTATGTGAACAGATGTGAACAGGGTCATATGGCTTTGTACAGTTGGATCACAAAGGTGGCGGGAGTAAAGTGCCGCCCATTGTGAACCGATGTAGCTTCGGAAGTACACAAGGCATAAAAACCCTGCCAAGCACGATTTTGATTGGAAGCTGCCTTGGCAGTTTGCCCTGCTTTGACAATACGATGATAAAGCAAGACCATCTGAAAGCATCTCTGAGATCAAAGCAAAAGAATCAAAAAACATGTCGGTGATAAAGCAAGAGAATCTGGGAGCATCTCACGGATGGAATACTTTCCAAAAAAAACAGACAAACGCTCTCAACTTCCAGGTCAGGGACTCGGGACCATAGCTCACCATCAATCATATTTAGCACTCGATGGGCATCATCCAGTTCCTTGAAGCTCTCCAAACGTGTGACAGAATTAAACAGCTACCATCACAGATGTATCCTCATTTTTGGGCCGCAGTTGATGGGATAGTTGTAAGGCAAGGCTCATACAAATCGAATGTACTCAACCATCGTCTCAACCGCCCATAAGGGAATGCTGAACAGTGGATCCAGTTTTTGCACATACGCTATATATCAGATCCATTAAAATGGGAACGAAGGAAAAGACAGTACGAAGCAAATAAAGCAGATTGCTTATCTGCGTGTTGCCACATGCCGAGACCGATGCAAAACATAAAATGGTTTCTTCAATACATTATTTTCGGTCTAAAGAGGGTCGTAGTATACTAGTTTTCACAGCAAAAAGTTTGGGCGGATTACTACAAATAAGCAATATATCAATGCAGATTGCAAACCTGTACATAAAGTCGCAGACATATATGTATTCAGCGCTCTGTACTTTAATTATGACCTATACAAACTATACATCAATTCCTTCTCGTACTTGATGCTGCGATCCTCCTCTGAATCTTGTCCCTTATGGATTTGATTGTTGCCTCTAATCGCCTATTTTTATTCTGCATATAATCCAACGTGCAACAGAGCTGTCTTATGGCCTCTCTCTTCTCTTCACCTCTGTCGAATATGATGGATCTCTGTCTTACGTTTTCCTCCCTCAGAAACAAAAGCTCCTGACGGACGTTAGATAAAACTTCCCCACTCTTCTTCCTCTCTCCCTCGATTGCCAACTCTAACTTCTCTTTCTCCTCCTTCATAACCCTGACGCGCTGCACCAAGCAGAAGAACTCCGCCCTCATGAATCTGACAGCAATCACATAAGATTTCTCCTTTTCTGCCAGGCTAGACAATTGGTCTCTAAGCTTAAGGTTGTTAGTTTGAAGCTTGCCCATACTGTCCTCCAGTTTTTGTAAATCATTTGCTGTGGCGATTGAAAGCTCATTCAACTTTGAAATCTTCACTAGCAACTTGTCAACCTCCGCCTGAACGGGGCCTATGTTGCCGACGGCTAAAGCGAACCCGCCCTCAAATGATATCTTCGTTTCCTTAAACTTTGTCAACTTCTGGTCGAGTTCTTCTACAAGGCTGGCCTTGGCTGATGTGTCCTCGATAAGAAGAGAGTTTTTCTTCTGCAAGGTAATTATTTGATCCTTCAGATTCTCCACCTCGTTCTCGAACTTCTTCATTATTTCCTTAAGATCTCCATTAATAGAGTGCACTTGATCGATCTCAAGCTGCTTGCTCGCAACGCTCTCCTTCATTGTTCTGGCCATTTCCTCTTCATCAGCCGCCTCCATTTTTAGCTTGTCCATAAGAAACAACTGGCCCTCCACCCTATTCCTTTCTTCCTGTTCCTCGACCAGCTGCCTTTGCAAACCCTTGCACTTGACTTCTAAATCATTGCATTTATCTGTGATCAAAGTATGGCGCTCACTCAGCGCAATCTTCTCGTCCCTCAAATCGATCACAACTGACTCTAATCTCTTTAATTCGATCTCAAGCCTCTCTGCATTTTGTTTATGCTCTTCCTCAAACCTCAACCATGCAGCCTTCATCCCATCAAGTTCTTCTTCTAGTTCAATGATTTTCTGCACCTTTTCCTCCAATTGCTTACATGTTCTTGTTTCTGATTCTTGAACTGCCAAAAGGTCATCCTTTAAAGTTTGAATATATGCGTCTTTCTGGATTGTCTCTTCTTCTTTCACCCTTTTCTCAGAGATAAGCTGAGAGATATCCTTCTCCAATTTCAAGATCAAACTGGCGCTTGCTGCAGCCTCCTCATCTAGAAGCTTGTACTTTTCTGCCAACGAGAAATGTTCATCTTTGAGAGAACAAAAGTTAGCTTCAATACTACAGCATGCCTCTAACTGTACATCAAGTTGTGTATTAAGTGCTGACTTTTCTGCAGTAAGAGTACTGGAAGTAGCAAATAACTCTTGAATTTTTTCATTTTTCTCCTCTAACTCTTGCTTGAGTGCTTTTTCTTGATTGTCCTTTGATATAGAGACAGATTCTATCTCAAGTTGAAGTTTCTGAACCTGATTCTGTAGGTCTTCTATATATCTCTTATTCTGAACAGCCGCCTCCCTCTCCACTCTTAGATCCTCTTGCAGCTTAGATAAATGCTCATTCTCAACAAGCAGTTTCTCTGACAGCTCATTCTTCTCCCTCAGAAAATTGGACGACAGTTTATCTGATTCACTGACAGACTCCAACCATAGATCATGAAATCTCCTTTTTTCCTCTTCCAAGCTAACAATTTGTTCCTCAAACTGAGCAATGCGTGATTGCAAAACCTTTAATGCTGAAATACTTTCCTCATATTTGCTAAACAGGCTACTTTGCTCTCCTCTTGAGGCCTCCAGAGCCTGTTCAGATTTTGCAATTTCAAGATGGAGGACTTTTATATGTTCTGCATGAGCAGCAGCTTCTTCTTGGGTTTTTGACCTGTCTGAGAGTATATTCAGCATTCTATCTTTCAAATGACTGAGTTTTGAGTGGTGTCCTTCATGTGTATCATTCGATCCTAGGTGTAATGAACGGTCTGCATTATGTGTGCTCCCAAACTCCTCATGAGAACTTTGCAGATCCTTTAGTAATGAATCCATTTCCATTGCATTTATCCTTTCCTTTTCTATTGAAAGCTCTAACTTTCCAGAAAGTGACTGATTTTGGTACTTTAGCTCTTGAAGTTCATTCTGCAAACAGGTTGTCTGTTCCAGCAATTTAGCAATCTCTTCTTCGTATTTTGTAGCAGCGGCTTCAGCTTTCACCCGAGATTCTTGTAGTATAGCAAGGTCTTCCCTCAGTACTAGATTTTCTGCACCTGAAGTTTCCCTCTCGTGGTGCACATTTCCAATCTTCACCTGATAACCATTGATCTCTTCCTTGAAATTTTTCAGTGATGTTTCTAGTATCTCTATCTGAGCTAGAAGCCTAGCATTTTCCTCTTGCAAAGCAGAAACCATCTGCTCTTGAAGTAGGCATTTTTCCCCTGCATCTTGAGCTCTAGTCAATTGAAGATCTAGGTTTGACTTTAGTTCGGCAATTTTTTCATTGCTTGCAACCATAGCTTCTTCATAAGTTTTAATATCTAATTCCATGTGTTTGGTATAATCAAGTGCCTTAGCAAGCTCATCCTCTAGCTTGGATATGGCTGCTTGCGACATGTTTAGCTCAGCCTTGAGTGCTAGATTTTCTGCATCTGAAGTTTCCTTAGCATTTTCAATTGCCTTAGCGAGCTCATCCTCTAGAGTGGATTTGGCTTCTTGCAACATGCTTAGCTCAGCCTCAACTCTCCCCTTTTCACTCATAATAGAGCGATATTCTTGCATGTATTGTCCCTGATTTCTTTCAGAATCATCAGCAAGGACCTTGAGCTGCATTTGTAAGTTTGCAATGAATGCCTCCTTCTCATAGACGGTTTTCAAGGCATGCTGAAGGTCTTTTTTAAGCCTCTCCAGCTCTTCAAGAGTTTGTGTATTCTCTTCCATCAGGTTTCCTTTCTCCTTCATTAGATCATTGATCTCCTCCCTTAGGATTCGCTGATCTTCCAGCTTAGCTGATAGCTCCTCTCTAAGATCTGCAATCAACACATCCTTTCCTTGAAACTCACCTGTGATTCTCTCCATACTCATAACTCTATCCTCAAGATCAGTTCTCAGTCTCTTGGTCTCCATCCTTTCCAGCTCAAGATCTTCCTCAAGATTGCTGGCTCTAATCTCTAAGCTCCTCATTGAGTACTCCATCTCCTGTAGGGAAGCTTGCAACCTGTGAGCTTCATTTTCAAACATTTGAGCATGCTGGGAGCACTCTTCAAGCTCACTTCTTAGGGCTTCCATTTCTTCCTGTTTAGACAAAAGGTTTACCTGAAGGATGTTGACATTTTCATCCTTTCTCTTGACTTCTTCTTCCAGTTGACAAATGTTAGCAGCTTTATCTCTCAAATCATTGGATAAATTGTTAGCTTCTTGCTTTGCCTGAGAAACCTCATGCTGAAGCTGTGTAATATGCATCTCGAAAACATCTTGTAGTTCAACAGCTCTGCTATTCTCACTGTGTAAGCCTGCCAGTGCTGCATTAAGCTTCTCTATCTGAAGGCCCAGTGATTGTTTCTCCTCAGAGAGTAAAGATATTTCGGCAGCAAGGTTTGATTGCATAGAGTAGTATTCCTCCTTCAACTCTAGCGACTTGGCCTCTGCAGTACTCAGTAACTCACTTACTTCAGCTTTCTCTGCTTTTATGTGCTCAAGCTGCTGCTCACATTCTGTCAATCTTGCTTCTAGAATACTTTGAAATTCTGAACTCTTACTTTTTTCATGATTTATAGAGGCCAAAGCAGATTCAAGCTCTTTAATATATACGTTCAAAGCCTCCTTTTCATGAACTTGAACTAATAACTCTGCATTCAATCCTTCTTGTACAGACGTAGATTTCAATTGTAAATCTAGTAGATCATTCTTCATATTCTTCAGAAGGGCACTGATTTCTTCTTTCTCTCTTTCTGATGATGTTAGAGCTTCCTTGTCTTGCTCGAGCTGCAGCTCTAGATCAGCTATGTGCTTCTCTAAAACATTTTGGGCCTCTGTTCCTTGTTCTTGTTCACTGTGAAGAGTTTCTAAAACACCATTGAGCTCCAAAACTTGGTCACTCAGTACCTGTCTCTCATGAATCAAGACAGATAATTCGCTATTCAATCTGTCTTGTGTTAATGCAAATTCAGACTGTAATTCCTTAAAATTTTTCTCCGCCTCATTGACAAGCTTGTTTTTTTCGTTTTCAGAGGAGTCAAGGGCCTCTTGAGCCTCTCTGAGATTCAGGTTCAGATCTGCTATATGCTTTTCAAGAATATCTTGGAGTTCAACTTCTCTGGTTCTCTCTTCTTGAAATGTTTCTAATGCAGCTTGTAGTTTGTCAACCTGCTCTTTGAATGCAAGCTTTTGCTTCATTTGTATGGAGATCTCCTTGTTCAAGCTACTTTGTACAAAAACAAGTTCATTTTGCAAATCCACAAGATTGATTTCTGATTTCTTTATTGCTTCATCTAACTCCATTTTCTCGTTTCGTAACCCTTCTACTACTTCTTGTAGCTCACTGAGCTGCTGCTCAAGTGGTTGCGCATGCTGAGTCCTAATAATGAGATCATCTGAAAGCTTACCTTTGTCCTCTTTTAAAGAAGAAACCTCATTCTGCAAATCTGTTATGGTCTGCTGCAGAACCTGATGGGACTCAAAACTCCTGTCTCTCTCACTTTCAGCCAGAGAAATTGATTGCTTGAGTTGAGAGATCTCTTCATTGAGGTCCAGTAACTGTGTACTCTGGGCACTCACTTCTTTCTGAAACTCATTCTTCTGATCACTCAAAGTGGTAATCTCCTCTTCGTGGTGTTTCTGCAGCTCAATGGAGGAGAGCAATTTTTCATTTGATTCTGAATTTCTTATTTCTAAGTCTTCAATTGTGGCCCTCAGACCCTGGATGATAGAATCATTTTCTTCTAATCTGATAAAAGTTTGGCGCTTCTCCTCTTCTGAAATGTCTAGCTCATGCTGCAGTCTCTCCACATTTGCCAGAGCAGATGAAGAGTTTGTCTCCAGCTCTATATTCAATCCCTGAATCTCGGCCTCAAGAGCAGCAGTCTCTGCATGTGCTGTGGCAACACTTTCATGAAGTCGGGAATTTTCTTGATGAAGCAGCTTAAGTTCTTCCTGGAGTGCTGCAATCTGGGATTGAAGATCTTGATGTTGAGCAAGCCCTCTGTCAAGATCCAATCTAAGCTGCTCATTTCTTTGTTGAAGATACTGCATCTTGTTAGAGTGTTTAGTTTCAGCACTCTTTGAGTCTGAACCAGAATCAGAGCTGGATGAAGTTGATGAGTCTGTGTCATTGCCCTGATGACTCTGTTTTTGGGACTTATGCATTCGGAACTTCCGAAACATACCGAATCTTTTTGAATTGGAATCATTTTCATCTGAGCTTGAAGAGTCCGATGATGAATCTCCTGAATGACCAACATGAGCTGACATTTCATGTGGTATATCACGAATGTGTCCAGTTAATTGATTACATTTTTCTAACATAGTCCTGTAGGCGTGGTGGAATTCCTCTATTACTTGCATTATTAGCTCATGCCCTGTTGGACGTTCCCTGTCATCCGCATATGGTGAACCTGCATCCTTCTTCACTAGCTTTAACATTGTTTTGACCTTTCCGTCCATTTCTGAGGTTAATAATACAGAGCGGGAAGTTAGTCAAAGGTTTGTTAGCGAAACTCCTCGAATGATAAATGTGATTAGAAAACAAGGCCAAATGATGCACAGATGGTTGAAACATTTTGCAGAATAAAAAAGGAACAGAAATTCTTATGCTCCATAATAACAACGGCAAGCTTGTTTTGTAATCATTCGATTTCAAAACAAGACCAAATGATGCATAGATGGTTGAAACATTTCGCAGAATCAAAAAGGAACAGAAATTCTTATGCACCAGAATAACAACGGCAAGCTTGTGATTCATGACTAACAATGAACAGGCAATCGACTATTATTTAAAAGGCTACAAAACATCATTAGCCTTAATGTTTTTGAGGATCCGGGATAACGTGGAGATGCAAGCGAATGAAACCATATTTGCGAGCTAAGAGAGAAGACAAAGCAGAGAAAAAGGAGAAAAAGGGTCATCGATTGCATATTGTGACATGATTTACCACTGAGATTATCCTCCAGCCATTTCGGATTCTTGTGCAGATCTTCGCCCTCCCACCACCACGAGTGCAGGGATTTCCGTCTGCTTTTCTTCATATCTTTCTTCCGGCCTTGAAACATATTGGGAGACTGTACTCCTGTCAGCACTAAGGGGGTGGCAGACTATATGTGTCTCATGTCGCGAGCTTCGGCCTGGAAAAAAAGGCACGGAGATAAGTTGCCTCAAACATCGAGTCATTTGTGCCAAACACATGCAGAAATAAGTCTAGCATGTAAAATTCGACGTAATGAATAATAAAATAGCCTTCAACTGAGACGGTGCATGGGTCAACCAATGAAACATTTACAGGTATCGCTGAGATCAAGTGTAATTTACAGTCTGCAAGGGGAAACAGACGGTTTGTGATTCTGTTACAATCGAGCACGGCCTCGATGCTGGGAGGTTTGTGGAGGAAGGAGCACACCGTGCTTGACAATTCGTCTATGATCTGGAATTGTCTGTGAATACGTACACAGCGAGGAGTAAAGGAGTAGAAAGAAGTGCCGATCCTCGCTGTGGGAGAAACAAGGTATGAGGTTTGATGTATCACTGTGGTTTCCCGGGGTGTGAGGGTCGAGGTAGCCAGGCGCCTGAGGGAAGGGCGGGCGGCCCGAGGGAGGCCCGTGGGACTTGTGTGTAGTTTATGAGCGGGATTGCTGCGGGAATGCTGGCTCCCGTACACACTGATTTTTGGAAGAGTCGTCCTAGATTCCAAGAGAGCGGAATGATAATGCAACCAAGGATGAAGCGACCAACCAAGCCAAACACACTCAGCTTTTTCTTGTTCAAACATAATTATTGAAGTCTTAAGAGAGAGCAGAAACTATAGTCTATGACACTTTAAATTTGTTGGCAAAGGGCTGAAGCCTCACGTACATACGAAGAAGCTAAGTGCTGTCTGGTGCCAGCTGGATAATCCAACCTGCCTCGGTGGCAAGTTGTGCGACACGTCAGAAAAGTGCTTTTTTGGCTTATAGAATCTCCGTTTGCGCAAGGCAAGAGTCTCTGAGCTGGGCAAAAGTCAACACTCGCATCCAGCCGCTGAATCACGATTCACGACGCATAATATTGCAAATTTGCAATGTCCATATGCGCAACTGTAAACTGCGACCTTTTTTGGTCTGGAGACTCAAGAAACGTTAGATGCATGAACTGTCTAGAGCGAATACAAGGATGACCACTCACCAGAGTTCGAAGTTCGAACTCTGCGTCCCGATGGATGGACATGTCTGTGGCTTTGGTCGAGAGAGTTAGGTGCAGTTGATCTTGGCGATGGTGGGCCTTGCGGGCGATTTGAAGAAAGAGGAGGTCATCCGTGTCGACGTATCGAGCTAAGAAGAGCATTTCCTTGGCGATGCTTGTTCGAAAGTGCAAATGAAACTACGCCTTTGGACAAATTGGACCTATTGAGAATCAATGGATCTTCAAGAACATGAACCAGTTGATATTTGAGCCGTCTGTGTTTTTTAAAGATCTTCTTGAGTGAGACTGTGTGAGGCGCATAATATTGCGCAACAGTGTATGTAGTCCAAAGCGTGTGCGAAAGGTTGAACACCCTAAAAAGAAAGTGTAAAGGGAAATTATTTCAAACATAATTTTCCTTTCGTGCAGGAAGCCGAGGCCAAGCTTAAATTTGTCCCTCTCATTAGTGGAGAACGTACAGAGGTTATGCGGAATTCCAGGTTCCTTAGTACGCAAAAACCAGACAAAATATGATTTATTATTTTTTTGAGTACAATGAATTAAAAATCACTCACACATCCAACCTCATAACATAGACACCCAACTCATAAGATAGAGGCACCTATCTGTGACGAATTCATAGATACATGTCCAACCAAGATTTGAATTGAAGGTTTACTCTCAGAGACTCGAGACTCAAGACGTCAAATCACTTAGCTATGCACGCTTGGATAAAGATATGAATTTTAGATTGAACTTCCCCAGTGACACTCCGTTGGGTCAACATGTCTATAAGCCAACTTTATTTAGGTACACTTTTTTATTCAACGATGCATAGAGGAGAAACTCATCTTCACGTTGTCCAGGATCCATGGTGTAATGGTAACCCTCGAGCTCACAAGGTTCAAATTCAAAGTGTGGCTTGATATATAACCTTTGGAATGTGTGTTGCTCATCATAATTTGTTAAACATAATGGAAGAATAAGTAGATGGGCGAACTTATATATATATATATATATATATATATATATATATATATATATATTTATATAAATTTTTTTTCCTTATCACAAAAAAAAAGTGGAACTAACTCCTCTCATCTTCATTTATTTTCGAATATAATATGGGTGATACGTGAAGCTAAAGTCACCAAAAATGCGAAACATTTGTTTTGGGGTGAACGATATTCTAATCCAATGATCAATTGACAGATGTCTCTAGTGACATGATAAATTTAGTTCATGTTTGACGGTCGCCGAATATTCGTATTGGTTTTTTAACTTTGAGACCATAAAACATAGGTCAATCTTTTGACATTGCTAATAGTTTAAAAGAGGCCTTCAAATGTGCAGTACAAACTTATTCATCAACTGGGTTGAGACTGGGTGGTGGAGTATTTAATGTGTGACAAGCCATACAAAATACTCTTTTTTTTCCGCTTGTCATGTCACAAAACAAAGAGAGCGACAATGTTTGGGAGACCCGTCGTCCCTTCCTCGCCTCAAGTTCATTCCCACGTCGTTTGGAGCACACGTGTAAAGGAATCTTGAAATATGAAAACTTTTCTTTTTCCTCCTTTTTCATTTGCTTCAGATTGGGGCTCCGGAAGAAGTAAATAGAAAATGATATTTTTGCCAGGAACCATGGATGTCTCCAAAGATCCTCCACTTCAATATTCACACAAACCGGTGGAACACACTAGTGCAATTGAAGCAAAAATTTGAAATGGCACCATAAAAATTCAAGCAAAAATTTGAATTGGCACCATAAAAATTCTTTGAGGCAGAGAAAAACATTTCTAAAAATGCCACACAAGCCTGGAACACTACGTGGGGTAGGGTAGAAGGGTTGCAACTCCAAACGTACGGCTTAATTAGCACTCCAAATTGGAATGCCTTCCTGCAATGTGAATAGTACATGAGTAAGAACCTCCACATAGCATTGAATGGTTTGGCTACACACACAACACAATAGTGTCGTCGTTGTCCCAGTCGCTGGCTTAGTGGTTGGGCCTCTCGCCTCTTGAGGTGGGGGCGAGGGTTCAATCCCTGGCAGCAACATGTAAGGGACATGTAATCTGGAAAGATCTTGCATTGTGGCTGAGTGTCACTGTTTGTCTATCTCTGCGGTAGTGTTGACCGCCGTTTAAACCAGTCTTGTAAACCCCTGTTCTTATGGGATAAGGGGGGTCCCATGGGTACTATGCCCTTCCTTGTACAGTTGAAATCTCAAAGTTAAAGTCCGGGGGAGTAGGCTTTGGACGAACCTCCATTTTCTTTTAAAAAAAAAAAAATTTGTGTCGTCGCGTAGTCTGAAGCTAACCTAAGCATTCATGGAAAAGAGAAGAGTGATTTTCTTTTTTTGAGAGTACAATCAATTGGAAACACACTCACACACTAGACCTCGTAAGAGAGAGGCACTCATCTTATGTTCAGCCAAGAGTTTGACTCAGTACTTCCTCCTAGAGACTCAAGTCATCAAACCACTAGATTATGCGGACTCGAATGAGTGATTTCTTTTTCGTCTCCAACAATGTACAAAAAAAAATTTACACACTCTTTGATGTTAACCAACTAACATGTTAATTTAAGTAAATGAATTGACTTCAAGACGTTGTATATATATATATATATATATATATATATATATATATATATATATATATATATATATATATATATATATATATATATATATATATATATATATATATATATAACAATCATATTGTTTATATTTTCTTTTCCTTCAATTCACCTTGATTTATTTCACTTTTTAAAGTCTTTTACCTTTTTCTTTTTGGGTCACATGTGCAACATACTTCTAAATTTCCTATGAACCAAGTTTTTGGAAAAAAATTGATACATACATGTAATATGGGCTGTGGATATGGGGTATGGGCCTTGGGTTGATTCAAAAAAGCTTCAGTCCCTCAGTTTTGAGCTTATCAAAGTCAACCCTTCAAGAAGATTAGCATTTTCACTTCCTAATCTTGGCCTATCCGGCTTCTCTGCACCATAGCTTCCTCATACGATATCGGATTTCAAAAATCTTGGTCACGTTACGAAGCCACAGTCCTAAGCTTCACTCGGAGACCATTGGTGCTTGATTTGGACGAGATTTGCCCCACCAAAATCTCTCTACAGCACTTCAGCAGGAACTATGCGGTCACTCTCGGGCCTAGTTTTTCGCCATCCGGTGTCCAAATCCACTTTTTTCACTCGAGATAGTCTCAAAATTTTTGAATTATAGGTGCTGGGCTACATTTCTTGGACTGGCGAGGACCTTCAAATCTCAGAAGTTGCTCAATTTTACTCAGTTTTCTCGGTTGGGGCTATTCCCACGTGCGTTTGAAATTGTTTTGAATGGTTTTTGGTGTTTAGAACCTCCACGGACCAACCAGACATTTCCAATTTTTGTTTGGGCCTGGCGAGGATTCAAAATTAGTGACCTAAAGCTTCAAAGACCACTTGGATTTCTCTTCCGCAGCTTTACTTTGTAACAGGGAAGTGCTCTTGTGATATATTTCTCTCCTTTTTGCATATTTAAGCTTTACTTCCATTCATTTTCATACACTGTAGTTAGCAAACGGGGGAAGGGAAGAAAAACATGGAATTTAAAGGCAAACAAGTAGTTGAAAACACTTCTCCATCTAAAGAGCAACTAGAGGATCCTGATTCTAGAATGGAAGAAGTAGAATTAGGGTAAGAAGTAGAAGAAAATCTAGAAGAGAAAGAGCCTCAGCAGGAAGAGTACACATATGAGGAACTTTTAGATGAGTTTGTCACTCGTGACCAATTCATAGATTTGAAAGAACAAACCCTTAAATTAGAGAAAGATCTTGATAGCATCACATCTCTTATACAACAGCTTAAGTTTCAAATGATCTCACTTAAGACTAGTGTCACCTCTTTCCTAGCTAGGAAGGAAAGAGAGACCCCTCCTATTCCTCTGGAGCTCAATAGGAAAGATACTTCTTTTCCTGCTAATCACAAAGGAGAGAGCTCTAGGGAAGCTCCCCTCCTAAAAGACTTGAAGCCACCTACCTTTACGGGGGATGACCGAGACAGGAATAAGGATGCAATCTACACTTTTTTAGAAAAGTGACATGATTTGCATCAATTGAAGGGCACCCCACTAGAGTACCGTGTACTAGAGGCGAGTCTCTCCCTCCGCATGCGTGCTTACACGTGGTTGATGAGTCTTAAGGAGGCGAACTCTATCCCTATTGACTGGACTCAGTTTGAGACTCTTTTTCTAAAAGAGTTTCTTCCTGAGAATGAGGAGGAGAGGAATTGGGATGAGTGGGATAGGATTACATAGAGAGGTAGGCCTCTTTCAGTCTACCTATCCCACTATAGAGAGATCATTTTGAAACTTAAGGGCTTAGATGATTTCCAAAAGACTAGAGGGTTTGTTAGGGGCTTGGATAAAGCCATAAAGGGGGAAGTTAGAAGGAATGCGCCTAAGACATTTGAGGACGCGATCAAGTATGCACAGATATATGAGGACCATAACCGTCCTCAGTATACTCCTATGGAGACGGATCAGCCTCTCAAGCCTCTTAGTACGACTAAGTTCAAGAAGAAGTTACATTTTGGGAAAAACAAAGTTTTTATAAAGAAACAAAGATCACAAGGGCCTAGGTTATCCACATATCAGTTTGAGAGGCCCAAAAGAGAGAACCTGTGTTTTAGGTGTTTGTCTCCTAGCCATTCACAGTGGAACTATCCACTCAAGAAGGGGGAAGAAAAGAAAAAAGGACCAGAGTCTAGTATGGCCCTCGAAAAGGGCAAAACGGCAGTCCACCTAGTGCAGACCCTTCCTATTCATGGTAGCTCTAGCTGCAAGGGAGTGGAAGTGATGCACAAGGATATAGAGCACGCCTGTTGTTTGACTCATTCATTGTGGTCACTGTAGTTTGGACCACATGACCTAGTTAAACTGCATGGTAGTGTATACGGGACCAGGGTGCGGGTCATGATAGATGACTCTGCTACTCATAATTTTATAAACTATGCTTTGGTCAAGAAATTAAAGATTCCCCAGCAGCCTAGTGCACATAAATACATTGTATCTATGATGCAAGGGCAAGATAAGAGGATATGGGATACTATGGTATCCAATTTGGAAGTCAAGATGCAGGACTTTATAGATTATATGGACTTCCAAATTATGAATATGGAGAGGACAGACCTAGTCTTAGGAAGAGAGTGGCTATGGGGGTTGGGAGACACACTTAAATGTAGCTATCAAAACAACACACTCGAATTTGAAAAGAATGGAAGTAAAGTTTGTATTCAGGGAGAGAGAGATGTACCTAGTGCACCTCCCATTTCATCACTAGAGTTATATAGTCTTTGTTATTCTCAGCATGTATAGGATATGTTTTTATTGTATAGTCATGATATGGAGCATTGTACAGACAGCTCATCTGATGTATATTTTCATGCTAGAAATGTAAATATGAACAGGACTTTCCACTATTCTTTTTTGCAAGAGTGTATGAGTTTTAAGGATCTTATGTTTGAGTATAGAGATGTTTTTCCCACTGACTTACCTAGAGGGCTACCACCTGAGAGAGGGGACATTGACCATGCCATTGAGGTTGTTACTAACACTAACCCTATTTGCAGGCCACCTTATAGGCTTAGTGTTTCTCAGCATGAGGAGGTTGAGAAGCAGCTGCAGGATTATTTAGATAAGGGCTTCATTAAACCTAGTAACTCACCTTGGGCATCGCCAATGCTCCTAGTTAAAAAAAAAGACGGCTCTATGAGGCTATGTATAGACTATAGAGCACTTAATAAGGTAACTATCAAAAATAGGTTTCCAATGCCTAGATTTGAAGATCTATTTGATCAGTTACATCAAGCTAGGTACTTTACCAAGCTTGATCTTAGATTAGGATATCATCAGATCAGGATTAAGACAGAGGATGTCCCTAAGACTGCATTTAGGACTAGATATGGGCACTATATGCATATGCATATGCATGCTACCTTTCAAAGATTGATGTGTCACGTGTTTAAAGAGTTCTTGAGGAAGAATTTGGAAGTCTATGTTGATGATCTGTGCGCTCATTCCAACATTAGACAGACCCATATACCTGAACTCAGACAAATCTTTGATAAATGCAGAGAATATCAAGTCTGCCTGAACCTAGAAAAGTGTGTCTTCATGGTCAGGCAAGGCAAAATTCTAGGACACATAGTGTCTAAGAACGGCATATCCACTGACGAAGAGAAAGTGAGAGCCATCGCAAAACTACCTAGGCCAAAGAACGTCAAGGAAGTACAGGCTTTCATGGGGCATTGTGGTTACTACCGTCGGTTCATCCACATGTATGTTGTCATTGCAAAGCCCATGTACGGACTTCTGACTAACTTTGAGTGGACTGATGAATGTGAGAATTCCTTCCAGGAGCTTAAACAAAGATTATGTTCAGCACCAATCTTGACCACACCAGATTGGAACAAGCCATTCCATGTTCATGTGGATGCCTCCAATTATGCTATTGGATGTGTACTTGCACAACCTACGGGTGAAGGTAATATGGATCTCCCTATTGCCTATGCCAGTAGACAATTGAATGCTGCTGAACGGAACTATACAACCACCGAACGAGAAGGATTAAGCATGGTGTACGCGGTTAAAAAGTTTAGACACTATTTGCTTGCAAATAAGTTCAAATTTTTTACTGATCACCAAGCTCTACTGTACCTGGTAAACAAGCCGTGTAATATAGGCAGATTAGTAAGATGGTTTCTCTTACTAATGGAATATGACTTTGAGGTAGTAGTGAGGAAAGGCAGGACTCATTTGAGAGCAGACCATCTCTCTAGGCTCACATCTGGAGAGGCCCCACAAGGAGTATCAGATGACTTACCTGATGCTTACTTGTTTAATTTGGAAGTGGTGCCGCAGTGGGCTAAGCCATTAGTGCCAGTATTGACATACGGGCCTAACCACCCAGTAATAGCCACACAGGATAGAGAGGTAGTAAAAGCCCAAAAGTACCACATCATGGCTGGAAGTATGTACAAGCACACAGATCAAGGGATCTTGGCTTGTTGTGTAGAAGAGGACGAGTACGCTAAGTGGTTGTAATTAGCACATGTAGGTGCATTAGAGCAACACTACTCAAAACAACGAACCCTACAGACCCTAAGGAGACTAGGAGTGCATTGGCCGACTATGGAAGCTGATGTCCAGAAGTTGTGCAAGGAATGCCCAATCTGCTGCACTAAACCACCTGTGGAACATGCCACTCTTTATCAAGTGTCCATAGTGCCGGATTGGAGTGAACCCCTAGTATCCTTCCTGAAGACGAAAACATTCCCTCCAGACATGACTATGACGAGGCAAAGAAGTCTAGAACAAGAAGCCCTAGATTACTCACTCATTGGTGATAATCTATACAAGCGTGGAAAAGATGGTTACCTAAGACTTTGTGTTCATGAGAGTGAATATCTAAAGATCTTGGAAACTGCTCACCAAGGTGTAGCAGGAGGACACTTTGGACCAGATCGGGTGATCAAGGCAATACTATTTGCGGGCTTCTGGTGGCCGACCCTTCACATGGATGCACACACCTATGTTCAACGGTGTGATGTGTGTCAGAGAACTCAGTATCCTATACGCAAAGATGAGATGCCACTGAAACCTATGATGGGTGGACGTGCATTCTCTAAGTGGGGAATAGACTTTGTAGGCCCTATTAATCCCCCAGCTAAGGGTTCACATGCTGAGTATATCATTGTGGCCACTGACTATCTAACTAAGTGGGTAGAGGTAAAAGCCACAACAAAGAACGATGCACAAGCAACAGCTAAGTTCTTGTTTGAGAATGTGTTCACCAGGTATGGATTACCTATAGAGCTAGTCAGTGATAGAGGGACTCACTTCTTGAATGAAGTTATTGAAAATCTGCTCCAAGAATTCTTGGTAGTACATAAGAAGTCTGCCCCCTATCACCCCCAAGCTAATGGCCAGGCTGAGAGTACAAATAAGATCTTATGCAATGTACTGACGAAATTAGTGAACAATAAACGCTCTGATTGGGACAAACAGCTACACCATGCTGTTTGGGCATATCGAGTGGCCTATAAAACGGTACTCCAAGCCACACCCTTTCAGATGGTGTTCGGTCAGAATGTGGTGCTACTCTTGGACTTTTTGATACCTACATTGAAGGTAGCACAAGAGCATGACTGGACAGGCCATGAACTCTCCTCTCGAATCTTTGATCTTGAACGTCTAAGCAAGACACGATTGAGAGCTGCAGCAGGAATCTATGCAGCGAAGAAGAGGCAAAAGGCATATTTTGATACACATGTGAAGGATAAAGGCTTGAAAGCAGGAGACCTAGTCCTAGTCTACACATTGAAGCAGCATGCACGAAAATTAGAGAAAAGAGGCTATGGACCTATGATCATAAATAGGATTTCAACTAGTGGGGCAGTACAACTAGCCATTTTGGAAGGTGATATTCTCCCTAGCTACATAAGCGGATGTAGAGTCAAGTTATACCAAGAACCCCTGATTGAAGAGATGTTAAATTGGCTCAACACTGCCAAGAAACGTAAAGAGGAGGAAAAATGAATTCGAGGGGAAGCACAAGCAGAGGCCTTAGAGCGCATCCGACGAATGAAATTGAGGAGGCAAGGGAGAGATCAGCCTATGATTGACACTCAAGAGTCTCCAGGCTATCACATGGCCATGTATGAGGCTTCAGGTGAACGTACCCATAGGATAGTGGATCGACGACCTTTTGTGACCCTAGAAGTTGGACAAGGAGACAGTACAAGGACCGTAAGAGCTTTAATTGATTCACGTGCAGCCACTAGTGCAGTTCGGCTTTCTTACTGCCAGCAGCTGCAATTGGAGGTAAAACCCCTAGAAGCATATCTGATAGGATTAGGAGGTGTTGAAACCCCTTGCATGGGAGAGGTGGAACTTCCCCTCTACATTCAAGAGGTCCTCATGCCAGCAAAAGTGCTAGTGTGTGAAGACGAGGATCTTACCGAACCTCTTGTCTTGGGCCAAGACTGGATCTATGATCACGCAGTCAACCTCAACCTAAGAAGTGGAATTCTTCAGTCTTGGGCAGGCGAAAGCTATCTTACGATTGAATTAGAAAATCAAGCACTCAAACCAGTAGGAAGGGCACCAACTCCTGGTCTCTCCAGGAATCCACATGAAGGTAACAATGCTGTTCTTGTCCAGAGTTCTATGGTGCAGAGGAGTATCCATCTTCTCGAAGGTACAGGAGCCAATAAGGAGTTCCCAGCTGATCCAAAGAAGATTCTAAACAGGCAGACCGAACATCACTCGACACGAAGGAGGCCGCTGATCAAGAGGCAGGAGCGCCAACCAGTGCAACACGGAGTACCTCGTGGCGTGAAGTAGATCTGGATACGCAAGGATGGAAAACCCACAACTCTAATAGCAGGTTCTCGAGGAGCCAAAAAACAAGCCACACCATCAAGGACAAAATTGAAGGAGTACCCTAGGCAACCTCCTAGGCGCACCACGTCTATTTGGGTCCCTAAGCGGTTAATGAAGGCTAGCCCGAATGCTAGACACATATGGGTGCCCAAGGCCTGTTTACGAGCCCAAATAGCTCCAACTCTAGTTACTGGCATAATTCAACACTCACAAGTTCTCTCGACTAACAACGCAGGAACTCTACCTAAATACCACCCTGACCCACACTCAGTCAAACCGAGGAATGTCTAGAAATGGGTGCCCAAAAGGTCCCAACTCCATCACACTCTAGTTCATAAATCTCTACCTGTCTTTAGCTCTAAGAGCTATGAATCCTCTATCAAAGTTTGGAGACTTAAACCATATATCAAACCCCCTGACCCAATTTTGTAAATCCATCCACTCTGACATAGGTGCATTCTGAGTCCATTGCATAACCAAAGTATGCATCTAGGATGACATTGACCTCTAATCACCACTCACATCTATCACAAACACTTCACCTCTAACCACTAACCTTCGGGATTGTCATGTTAGTATTGTGAAGGGAACACCATTACATCCTGTTTCCTATGCAACACTAATGTGCCTTTCTTCTTCTAGCAGATAAGCACCTGATTCCTATGGCAGCAGCAGTAGGCACGAGCTCTCAGGCAGGCACTAGCACTCAAAGCAATTGGGATACCATGCCTGTGGAGGCTCCACCGACAGCTAGGCCTGAAGAGTTTTTGAACGTGAGAAGAATTCCCATTCCGGATCCACCAAGTGGCCTAACAGAAAGAGTAAAGGGGCATTCTCATTGGTTCAATGAGATGCCAGGAGACTTGGGAGACGCAGATCATATCTGGGAATCCAAGTTGGAATTCGGAGGAGTATGGTGGACATTCCAATTCTTCTCAAGAGAATTTGAAACATTACAGAATGCAGCTCCTCTTCAGGATATCTGGCAGAAAGCGGGATTGCAAGATTTCTTTAGTGCAGCTTTGCCTAGACCGGATTTTCTCAGGTGCTACTACTTGATTGCCACACTGAAGCCGACAGGAGATAAAGATCATTCAGGCCTTAAGGCACATTCCTGGTACCCTCTCTATCAAACCAGGAAGAAATGAAGAGGTTTGAATTGAATATTACTTGAATCACGGAAGCCCTTCATATGTATGGCACCCATGTACCCTCCGATTGAGATCCCTTGATACCAGAGTCGATGAAGAACAACAAAATCAAGAAGTTGAAAGAAATGTGTGCCCTCACCCCCAACATCGCCATACCACTGCGGATGTGCCTTCAACACTTCGGATTTCCAGCTCAAGACCGCTTCACCCAACCTCATAAGAAAATATGGTATGGATTATACCTAGCAGAGACTGGAAGCTTGCCAATTAAAATGCCCGTATGGATCCTTGACCATTTATATGAAGCAGGCAAGCGAGGCGTGAGGAAGCATACCTTGAATGGCTGCTGTGCGATTACCAGAATTATCTATAGATGCCTTGCCTATGATGTGCCGATCGCAAGGGCCCTTAAATACTCACAACTGGAATTCTTCAAGGGGCGGAAGTCAGGGGTTCAACCTGTGAAAAGAATGCGTGGATCACTTTCACAGGTCCTGATCCCTCCTGAGGCCACAACAGAAGCTTCCCCTAGAGAAGAGGCCCAAGTAGACCCTTTCACCATCCATCTCCAAGGAACACAATCAGGGGATATGGTACAGCCCACTCCATCTGCCCCTCCACTACCCACTGATGCTGAGTTTGCATCCATGGCCACATTGGCAGAGGATCCAAATTTTGACTTTGAAAACTTCTTGCAGACTACCCACTTATCTGATAGTGAGTGTTTTTCTGACAATGCCGGTCCCGGATCATCATCCCAAAGAGAACAGCCACAGAGTGAGGCAAGATGGGTACAACAAGATGCTGCAAGCAGAGAATGTCGACCCGCATTTCGTAGAATCATTGAATCTCTTGGCGGAAACATGCGGAATAGGGGAGGCCATGAGGACCATGGTCTATCGTAATACCCCTCCATATGACCAACGAAGGATCGATACAAGACCACGACAGGGAAAAATGATTCAAATGGAAGTCTCTACCGCACTGCCTACCACAACTTCAGAAGATGTTCACATGGCCAGCCCAACTCCCAGTGAGGAACCAGATGTAAATACACAGATACCATCTCCACCATCACCTCCCATCCAGCCCTCAGAATCCTTCCCCACTAGTCTTCCTGAACAACCAGTATCCACCCATGATGAAACCATTATACACACCACTACTCATCTATCCTTCCCTTTACCTACATCCACCACTTCCACCCGATTTTCTGAACCCCATATAGGTCATCCTACCACCGATCAAACTATAATAGGTCACCCTTCATATCTCCCAGCCCTCGGACAGCCACTTGCCACTAGCCAAACCTTAACACACCCATTTCCATCCACCAATAAATTTCCTTTCTCCCAACCCCTATCCACTGTACCCCTTTTAACCCCCTCGGAATCAACCCAAGTCACCCAACCTTCATTCTGGACAAACCTTGTAAATATACTCCAACAAGTTGAGAATTATAATAAAAAGTCCCTTCCCCAACCCAACTCCCCCACATTCACGGCCACCACTAACACACCACCTACCATTCCCGTGTTCACAATTCACACTTCACACACTATCACGTCCGAGCCCATGGACATTTCACCACCCACAGGAGCACCTACCACCACGGTTGTTCCAACATCATCACATTTCACTTCACTCATAGGCACATCATCCACTTTTCCCTTCCCCATTTCCCGACCCTTTGCATTTTCCACCTCTACCCCTGCATCCACATCATTTAGTAATGCACTAGACACCATGTTCGAAGCGGCCACTCTACTTAAGCAAGAATATAAGTTACTGGAAGAAAACAACACAGAGCTATGCAACCTCTCGGCTCAACTCCAGGCACGTGTCAATGCCTTGGAGCTAAGTAATACAACATTACAACACGAAGTGACTGTCCTCCAACAATCGAATGCAAAGATGGAAGCCAAGTATATGGAGACAGGTAAAGCTATGGAGGAACAACTCAGAGATCAGTTGGGCCGCAATGCTAGACTACAAAGAAACATGACTCTACTTCGTCGCCACTTAGCAGCGGCTCAAGAAGAAAACAGCAACAAAACCAGGAGAATCTAGAAGCAGCCATGGAAAATACCCCTGGAGCACCTATAGACCCTGCCGAATTCATGGCTATTCCCTCAGCACACATTCAACAGGCATTAGAAGAATATGCTACCCTCTTGGAGGCACACGACCAGTTAGTAGACTAGGTAAAGGACCTACAAAGATCCCAAGTGCATACACCACAACCACCAACAGCTAAAGAGATGGTCAATGTTGCAACCTCACCAGAGCCTGAATCATCAATAACCAATAAAGTACTGGAGCTACGACAGCAGGTGGCTGAATTAAAGATTAAGTTATTACAATATGAGCGACCCCCCTCTCCACCTGATCAGCCAAACGAAGAGGAGACCATTGTCATTCCGGTGGAAGAAACATTTGAAGATAATTATGAGCCACAACCTCTTCCAGGAGGCAGAATCACCGAAGAGGGACAGGATACATATGAGGAACCCCCATCGGCATGGATGAAACAGGTAGAAGAAATGGGGCGGACTCATGAAGAACGTATCTCCAACCAGATGTTGGCCATGAAGACCATTGAAGAAACCATACTTCAATCAGAATACTTCAACATCTGGCCCCTAGAAGACTGATAACTAGTTCAGAGTTACAATATAAACCATATTTTGTACTGCTGGCTGACTATAATGCTGAAATCAAACGCCTCACCAACAAATACCCCACCTTCGCAACTCAGTTCGAACCAGAGGATATCCCAGAGGCAGCCAAAAAGGGGGCCATATTCCAACCTATCTGGAGGCAAAAATTACTGGAAACATATCCGGAAATGCTGCGGACATGGGACCATGCTCCCATGCATTTAAAATATAACCCTTGCTTTGGGCCACTTCAAAAAAGGAGATCATGGAAAGCATTCGCCATCAAGGTTCAGAACAATGCAAATTGTAAACAATGGCTAAATTATCCCTCCATTGCACCCCCAACAGGCACACCTACAATAGCATACATGACGGCTACTATCAGACATTGGCTTCCACGCCTCCACCCCATGCCAGACGTAGCTGCCCAGATGATGCTCAAAATATTGGATATGATGCAGGTAGTGCTTAAAACCTTCCGCAATGTATGTCACATTAAGCCTCCGATTCCCGGGTTCGTTAATGGTAATTATGACCTACTATATGATATGAGCACAACCCCGAGCATACGAGTTGCTTATGCATGGCACGCACGAATCAGATATCTCCCTGCCTGCTACAAGCAAACTTTTGATGATATGTTCACCACAGGGTTTTGGGAGGCACACTCAGAGGTGTTCGCGCCACGGCACACTCATTTGCTACAGCTCTTCGCATGCAAACAAACGATGCATTCAGAGCTCTACACAACACCACAACCGAACATATCGGGAGCAGTCAATTGGGATGCCCTTTAGAGAGACCTGATCAGAGGGCTACGGATCAAAGAACATGACTTGGCAACCAACATTCTCCAGAACTACATTGACCAAACCGCAGAGCAAAGGTCTGTCAGAGGCGACAGACCCTAGGGGGGGAGAGTGTTGGCAAATGAAGCAAGTACGAGCATACATGCAGATCTAGCACTAAGGCAACCCATTAAATTTTTCCAAACCTTACACCATGTTAAAAGTGATTCTCATCACTAAAAACCCTTGTAAATATTGTTTCACCTTTTTGTAGCTCCATTTTGTACAAGCCGAGGAGTCCTCGAGCTTGGGGAGCCTTAGAAGTAGTTGCCTACCAATTTTCATAATTTTTAAATCTCGTTTGAGTCCTCAAATAAGCCCTGGAACCTAATTTTTAACTAGGCCGGACACTAGGTCTGGACAGGGCCAAACCTAGTCAAAAACTATAAATAGAGCTAGAGAGCTCATTTTTGGGGTAGCTTCTTGTAGTTTTGAGCTTGTATGAGAACTTTGTTGCAATAGAAGTGATTCCATTGTCTTACTCTCTTTGTTCTTGCTGTGTGTGCGCGTGTGTGTGCATGTTAGTGTGCTTCACACTCACACATTTGTGCCTTCACTTGCTCGAGGTCTTCATACCATCCTCATGTCTTCCCGGATTGACATTAAAGGAGGTGCTACTCATCACTGAGCTACAATATGTATATGTATATGTATATGTATATGTATATGTATATGTATATGTATATGTATATGTATATGTATATGTATACGTATATGAATATGTATATGTATATTTATATGTAGTTGTATATGTATATGCATATGCATATGTATATGTATATGTATACGTATATGAATATGTATATGTATATTTATATGTAGTTGTATATGTATATGCATATGCATATGCATATGTATATGTATATGTATATGTATATGTATATGCATATGTATATGTATATGCATATGTATATGTATATGTATATGCATATGTATATGTATATGTATATGCATATGTATATGTATATGTATATGGATATGTATATGTATATGTATATGTATATGTATATGTATATGTATATGTATATGTATATGTATATGTATATGTATATGTATATGTATATGTATATGTATATGTATATGCATATGTATATGTATATGTATATGCATATGTATATGTATATGTATATGTATATGTATATGTATATGCATATGTATATGTATATGTATATGTATATGTATATGTATATGTATATGTATATGCATATGTATATGTATATGTATATGTATATGCATATGCATATGTATATGTATATGTATATGCATATGTATATGTATATGTATATGTATATGCATATGCATATGTATATGTATATGCATATGTATATGTATATGTATATGTATATTGATGGGGGAAGTATCTCAACCCCTAAGCAACGACGAAGCGTGAATGACCTCCACAGGTATCCTTCTTTGACCTCTGCACACCAAAAATGCTCTTACTCAGAGCATATGCAGAGAACTCCAGTGAGCTTTTGTAGACCTGTAGTAGACACCAAGAGCTTTCCAAAAAACCAAATTTCACTTCAAATGGATGCCTACACAAAGAGAAACAATGTCTAATGAGCTAGTTGAATGCTCACAACTGCTAGTCAAGCAGAGACCTCACTTCACTCCAGCAAGCTTTTCTCAGAGATTATACAGAGAATCGATCTCAAACTTGGGTCAACTTTAGAGCACTCTAATAGCTACCCAATGACACCAAAATCATAGCAAATGGATACATAGAGAAGGAGAACCAGCCCTTACAACAGAGAGCAAAATATTTCCAACAGAGCCTACACAAAGAGAGAGATATCAATCACACAACTTCACTAAAATGAATGTTGCTCCCAGCTTACTCAGAGAATGCTCTAGAGAATTGGTAAGCATAAAATAGACTCTTATAGCTATCCAATGAGACAAGAATTACATCAAATGGATACCATATGAGGGAGAATCAATGCTAACAACTCAGGGGTAGAGAGTTGCAACACTGCCTGTGCACACACATAGATATGCCTACTAAAAGAAAACAAACAAGCAAGCAAGGGGGTTGCTTAAGCAAGGGGCTTGCTTATCACAACTCCAGCACTTATTGCTCACTTTACATGAGCTAAAACTCCAAGAAGATGACCCAAAAGAAGTCGGGATACATGCTCCTTTTATAGTGAGAAGTGTGCCCCTAAAATCTAGGAACTACCTTTCCAAATCAACCTCCTAACTTGGAGGAATTAGTTGAGATGACTTGGGGAGTGGTTGAGTGACTTTTCTTGATGGAATCTTGTGGCTTTTGGCTTCCTTTGATTGCTCCACATGTCCATAAAAGATTCCCCACGAATTTGTAGCTTGAAGCTTGACTTTTAACACTCCCCCTCAAGCTTCAATTCTTCGTCCTCATCCAAGCTCCTTCATGTTGATGCATTGCTTGAATTTTGAAATCTTCATCCCATCCAAAGCCTTTGTAAACATGTCCGCAACTTGGTCCTTGGTACCAATATGATGTACTGAAACTTCCTTGGATATCACCTTTTCCCTTATGAAGTGATAGTGCACTTCAATATGCTTGGTTCTAGCATGATAGACAGGGTTCGATGCTAGATGAATGCTACTCATGTTGTCACAAAAAATTGGATATGTGTCAACCTGCAAATTAAGCTCCATAAATAACTTCTTAATCCACATTAGCTCACATGTGACTTGAGCCAAAGCTCTATACTCAGCCTCGGTGGAAGATAATGCCACCGTGGGTTGCTTCTTTGAAATCCATGAGATGATCTTGCTACCTAGCATGACTAGGTAACCACTTGTACTCCTTCTATCTTCCTTCGAACCGGCCCAATCGGCATCGGAATAAGCTTTGACCTGCATATCATCATCAAATGAGTAGAACAATCCTTCATTTATAGTGGCTTTGAGATATCGCAACATTCTTCTTGCAACTTGCAAGTGTGTAGTCCTTGGACTATGCATAAATTGTGATAACACTCCAACTCCATATGCTATGTCGGGCCTGGTTATTGTGGCATAATTGAAAGAGCCTACAATAGATCGATACAAAGTTACATCCTCTAATGGCTCTCCATCAATGGAGCTTAGCTTTACATTAACTTCCATGGGATTTGAAATAGGCTTGCAATGTAGCATCCCAAACCTCTCAAGTAGGTCTAGAATATACTTCCTTTGTATGAGCATAATACCTTCTTCTTTGTATACAACTTCAATGCCAAGAAAATACCTAAGATCTCCAAGATCAGAGATCCTAAACTCCTTTCCAAGCTTTGCCTTGATCTGCTCAATGCCCTTTGTATCATTACCTGTAATGATAAGATCATCTACATACACACACATGTAGACCACAAGTTCTCCTCTTTGTTTGATGAAGAGAGATGGATCCGCCTTGCATTGATTGTAACCACATTTGATCAAATAGTCCACCAATCTTTGGTTCCAAGCCCTTGGAGCTTGCTTTAGGCCATAAAGTGCCTTCTTCAACCTACAAACATGATGTGGAAACTCTTTATGAACAAAACCTAATGGTTGCTCCATGTATACCTCTTCTTCCAAGTCTCCATTGAGAAAGGCATTCTTGATATCCAATTGGAAGAGCTTCCATCCTTTGCTAGCAGCCATTGCAATGAGTGTCCTAATGGTGCTCATCTTTGCCACGGGGCTGAATGTCTCTTCAAAGTCCACTCCATAGGTTTGTGCAAAACCCTTGGCCACCAATCTTGCTTTGAACCTAGAAATAGATCCATCTGAATTCCTCTTTACTTTATACACCCACTTATTACCTATCACCTTCATGTTCTCCTTCTTGGGCACTAGAGTCCATGTTTGATTTTCCTCAAGTGCGTCGATCTCTTCTTGCATTGCCTCTTTCCATTCGGTGTACCTGCTTGCATCTTCATAGCAATCGGGCTCATGATCTTCTACTACTTTGTTCATATATGCATAATGTGTTGCCATGTATGAATCATAAGTAAACCTTTGAGTTGGATACTTAACTCTAGAAGACTTCCTTTCTTCACCTTTTGGAGGAATAAACCTCCTTTGCCTTGCGAACTTGATCTCTTTCTTTGACGTGGCTTCTTTCTCCATCATGTGTCCTTCATCATCTTCAACTTCATTACCTTCTTCATCCAACTCCACCAATGTTGCTTTGCCTTTGTTGATTGATTGTGCTTCATAGCTTGATGAAGATCTCCCCCTCCATGGTGAGTTCATGCTTGAACTATCTTCATTGATGGAACACCTTGGGCCGCTTAGCTCTAGGTCGATTTGTTCTTCATCATGTCCATGCTTTTCTTCTTCATAGTCCTGCATACAATCATACTTCTTATACCAAGGGAGTAGCTCATCAAATGCTACATCCCTTGATATCCTCAAGTCCTTTGTGTTTGGGTTGAAGCACCTGTAACCTTTATGATCATTTGAATATCCTAGAAACACACACTTCTCTGCCTTTGGTTGTAGCTTGTGCCTCAATTCACTTGGCACATGTACATAACAAGTACATCCAAATATCTTCAAGTGGGAAAGATCAGGTTTCTTACCATAATATGCTTGATATGGTGTCAAGCCATGGATCCCTGAGGTAGGAGCCCTATTCATTAGATACACGGCGGTATTTGCTGCATCACTCCAAAACATGTTAGGTACATTCATCTCATTGCTCTAGCGATCTCGGCAATGTATCTATTCTTTCTCTCTGCTACTCCATTTTGTTGGGGTGTGTACCTACATGTTACTTGCCTCTTGATGCCTTGATCCATTAAAAAATCAGAAAACTCATTTGAGAAATATTCTCCCCCTCCATCGGACCTTAGCTTCTTGATATATGTACCTGTTTCCTTCTCTACCATTGCCTTGAATGCTTTGAAACATGTAAACACATCTGATTTGTTTTTGATGAAATAAACCCAAACCATCCTTGTGCAATCATCTATAAAAGTGACAAAGTACTTGTTACTTCCAATGGATTGCTCTTTCGTTGGCCCCCACACATCTGTATGTATCAACTCCAATGGATGTTGGCTTATGTAGCCACTCTTCTTGAATGGAAGTCTCGCTTGCTTCCCTAGTTGACAAGATTCACATAAATGCTTCATACCTTGTCCTTGGAAGTTGGGAAGACCTTCAACCAGCCTCTTGAATTGCATTTCCTTCATTCTTTGTATGTTGATGTGACCTATCCTCTTGTGCCACAAGTCCAACTCCGAAATCCTCTTGTTTCCATATGTGAAGTACACATGTTGAGTAGAATGAGAATTTACCTCCAAAGTGAAGAGTCTCCCTTGCTTCTTTCCTCTTGCTATGACCTTGTAACCTTGCTTAGGGTTCTCCACAAAGCATCCACCTTTGTTGAACCTTACTTGATAGCCTCTTTCAACCATTTGCCCAACGGACACCAAGTTCTTTGTGATGGTAGGTACATGCAAGACATCCTTGAGACATCTTCCTTCCTCCTTGTCATCCAAAGCTACATCTCCAACATGGGAGATCTCATGGGCTGTATCATCACCTGTTTCTACACGTCCTTTACCTTTGGGAACATGTAGATTAGTAAACCAAGAAGCATTGCAACTCATATGGTTGCTACATCCACTATCAATATACCAAGTGTTATCTACTTTGCTTGAATTCCCATTCATGTGCATCATCAAGAGATTGTCATTTTCTGAACTTGTAGAAGCATAATTACCTTGGCCTTTGTATGAAGAACCTTGATTATAGTTCCTTTGGTTTCCTCCTTGGTAGCAATCTCTAGCATAGTGGCCAAACTTGCCACATATGTAACATCCTTCGCCATCTTGATTCCTGTTTTGTTGATGTCGTCCTCCTCTTCCTCTTGATCTTCCTCTCCCTCTTTGTGATGAGGTGCCTTGGTCATGTCCTTGATTTCTTGAGTGGCCTTGCCTTCCTCCAAACCTTCCTTTGCCCCTTCCTTGTCCTTGTCTTCCTTTGCCCCTTTGATTACCTGCATAGAAAACTTGTGCATCTTTGCTTTTAGTTGAACTTCCACCTATGTTCATTTCTTCGGTGACCATGAGAGCAACGAATTGCTCAAAATCGGGAAGATTATCCCTTACATAAACTGAAGTGGTAAAGGGTTTCCACTTCTCATCATCTCTCAAACCATTGAGAGTATAAGCCACAAGATCGTCATCGTCTACGTGGCTTCCAATGGATCCCAATGCATCTGATAACTCCTTGACCTTAAGTATGTAGTCATTTATGCTACTCCCTGAGCTCTTCCTAAGGTTGTTGAGCTCATTCTTGAGTTGGATCTTCCTTGCTTTGGTGCTTGTTGAATAAAGCCTTTCAAGTGTCTCCCATACCTTCATGCTTGAATCCAGGTCTTGGATATGGCCGATCATGCTATTGCTAATGTGTTGGGAAAGAATAAAGATAACCCTCTTGTCTCTTTCATTCCATTCCCTAAAGGCCCTTCTCTGGTCATTGGTTGGATTCTCATCCAACCTAGGTCTTGGTTCACTTCCACTAATCAACCCCCAAAGGCCCTTGCCCATAAGATAGTTGGAGACCCTAAATCTCCATGGTTGATAGTTACCTTTGTCTAGCTTTTCAATTTGAGTGTTGAAGTCTCCCATATCTAGTCTTTGATACTTGACCTAGCCCTTGGCTAATGCTCCAATGTGTGTAAAATGAAAATGAGGCTCTGAGGTTACCTCAATCCAAAGCTTTCCTTAGATGGACACCTTGTGCTCTTGCAAATTTGAGTAGAATAGCTCCCCCTTGATGTGAGCTACCTCTAAGAAGCTTTTGTTGATGCAACTCTTCAACCACCAACTCCAAGAGGTCTTCTTGCTTGTATGTGATACCTCCAAGATGCCCAAATGCTCTGATACCACTGATGGGGGAAGTATCTCAACCCCTAAGCAACGACGAAGCGTGAATGACCTCCACAGGTATCCTTCTTTGACCTCTGCACACCAAAAATGCTCTTACTCAGAGCATATGCAGAGAACTCCAGTGAGCTTTTGTAGACCTGTAGTAGACACCAAGAGCTTTCCAACAAACCAAATTTCACTTCAAATGGATGCCTACACAAAGAGAAACAATGTCTACAACATGAGCTAGTTGAATGCTCACAACTGCTAGTCAAGCAGAGACCTCACTTCACTCCAGCAAGCTTTTCTCAGAGATTATAAAGAGAATCGATCTCAAACTTGGGTAAACTTTAGAACACTCTAATAGCTACCCAATGACACCAAAATCATAGCAAATGGATACATAGAGAAGGAGAACCAGCCCTTACAACAGAGAGCAAAATATTTCCAACAGAGCCTACACAAAGAGAGAGATATCAATCACACAACTTCACTAAAATGAATGTTGCTCCCAGCTTACTCAGAGAATGCTCTAGAGAATTAGTAAGCATAAAATAGACTCTTATAGCTATCCAATGAGACAAGAATTACATCAAATGGATACCATATGAAGGAGAACCAATGCTAACAACTCAGGGGTAGAGAGTTGCAACACTGCCTGCGCACACACATAGATATGCCTACTAAAAGAAAACAAACAAGCAAGCAAGGGGGTTGCTTAAGCAAGGGGCTTGCTTATCACAACTCCAGCACTTATTGCTCACTTTACATGAGCTAAAAATCCAAGAAGATGACCCAAAAGAAGTCGGGATATATGCTCCTTTTATAGTGAGAAGTGTGCCCCTAAAATCTAGGAACTACCTTTCCAAATCAGCCTCCTAACTTGGAGGAATTAGTTGAGATGACTTGGGGAGTGGTTGAGTGACTTTTCTTGATGGAATCTCGTGGCTTTTGGCTTCCTTTGATTGCTCCACATGTCCATAAAAGATTCCCCACGAATTTGTAGCTTGAAGCCTGACTTTTAACATATATGTATATGTATATGTATATGTATATGTATATGTATATGTATATGTATATGTATATGTATATGTATATGTATATGTATATGTATATGTATATGTATATGTATATGTATACGTATATGTATATGTATACGTATACGTATATGTATATGTATACGTATATGTATATGTATACGTATACGTATATGTATATGTATACATATACATATACGTATATGTATACGTATACGTATATGTATATGTATACGTATACGTATATGTATATGTATACGTATACGTATATGTATATGTATACGTATATGTATATATATATATATATGTATATAAATTCGTATACGTATATGTATATGTATACGTATATGTATATGTATATGTATATGTATATGTATATGTATATGTATATGTATATGTATATGTATATGTATATGTATACGTATATGTATATGTATACGTATACGCATACATATACGCATATGTATATGTATACGTATACGTATACGTATATGTATATGACATATACATATACATATACGTATACATATATGTACATGTATACATATAGGCATATGCATATGTATATGTATACGTATACGTATAGGCATATGCATATGCATATGCATATGTATATGTATATGTATATGTATATGCATATGCATATGCATATGCATATACATATGTATATGCATATGCATATGTATATGCATATGCATATGTATATGCATATGCATATGCATATGCATATGCATATGGATATGGATATGCATATGCATATGCATATGGATATGTATATGTATGTGTATGTGTATGTGTATGTGTATGTGTATGTGTATGTGTATGTGTATGTGTATGTGTATGTGTATGTGTATGTGTATGTGTATGTGTATGTGTATGTGTATGTGTATGTGTATGTGTATGTGTATGTGTATGTGTATGTGTATGTGTATGTGTATGTGTATGTGTATGTGTATGTGTATGTGTATGTGTATGTGTATGTGTATGTGTATGTGTATGTGTGTGTATGTGTATGTGTATGTGTATGTGTATGTGTATGTGTATGTGTATGTGTATGTGTATGTGTATGTGTATGTGAATGTGTATGTGTATGTGTATGTGTATGTGTATGTGTATGTGTGTGTATGTGTATGTGTATGTGTATGTGTATGTGTATGTGTATGTGTATGTGTATGTGTATGTGTATGTGTATGTGTATGTGTATGTGTATGTGTATGTGTATATGTATGTGTACGTGTATGTGTATGTGTACGTGTATGTGTACGTGTATGTGTATGTGTACGTGTATGTGTGTGTGTCTGTGTGTGTGTATGTGTATGTGTATGTGTATGTGTATGTGTATGTGTATGTGTATGTGTATGTGTATGTGTGTGTGTATGTGTATGTGTGTGTGTATGTGTATGTGTATGTGTATGTGTATGTGTATGTGTATGTGTATGTGTATGTGTATGTGTATGTGTATGTGTATGTGTATGTGTATGTGTATGTGTATGTGTATGTGTATGTGTATGTGTATGTGTATGTGTATGTGTATGTATGTGTGTATGTGTGTGTGTATGTGTGTGTGTATGTATGTGTATGTGTATGTGTATGTGTATGTGTATGTGTACGTGTATGTGTATGTGTATGTGTACGTGTATGTGTATGTGTATGTGTATGTGTATGTGTATGTGTATGTGTATGTGTATGTGTATGTGTATGTGTATGTGTATGTGAATGTGTATGTGTATGTGTATGTGTATGTGTATGTGTATGTGTATGTGTATGTGTATGTGTATGTGTATGTGTATGTGTATGTATATTTTTAATTGTATGTGTATGTGTATGTGTGTATGATTATGTGTATGTGTAAGTGTATGTGTATGTGTATGTGTATGTGTATGTGTATGTGTATGTGTATGTGTATGTGTATGTATATGTATATGCATATGCATATGCATATATGCACGTGCACATGCACATGCACAGGCACATGCACATGCACATGCACATGCACATGGACATGCACATGCACACGCACATGCACATGCACATGCACATGCACATGCCCATGCGCATGCACATGCACATGCACATGCATATGTATATGTATATATATATGTATATGCATATGCATATGTGTATGTATATGGATATGTATATGTATATGTATATGTATATGTATATGTATATGTATATGTATATGTATATGTATATGTATATGTATATGTATATGTATATGTATATGTATATGTATATGTATATGTATATGTATATGTATATGTATATGTATATGTATATGTATATGTTAGTGTGTTGGATTTCTAGATCTGGAGAAGCACATGAACAAAACATGGAACAAGGTTAAGCTTGGATCACAACATATAATGTTGAATATATTTCGAAGTGAATATACAAAGATAATTCACCCGTTAGGGTCATAGAACTATATAGAAGTTGCGGAAAAAACCTACTAAAGAGGGAAAAAGTGACCCGACACACATCAGTATCAAAATATATCAACAAAGCCCTCCTAGAAAAACCAGTAGTAGACACACTAGTCGACACACGTGTCATAGCAACCAACTTATTCAGAGTCAGAAAAAGCATGTAAATCTATTCGTAGAGATCCCCTCTTGGGATAAAGCAATCCAAGTAGCTGGGTACCATTCAAGTAGTGAAAGATGCGCTTAACGGCGTGCCAATGCTTGAAACCTAGGCAATGCATAAACCTACTTATCTGAGAGATAGCAAACTGAATATGAGGCTAAGTTATGCATAAATAAATCAAGCATCCAACAACCCATTGATAGATAAAAACATCAAATGCATTCGAAGCATCATGAAGGCTCAACCATAAACCTATTTCCATAGGAGTGATAATAGGTTTGCAATCTAAGGCCAAAATGCTAGAATAATGTGTCAATATATCTTGTTTGACAAATAGCTATACCACCATCAACTTGCATAAATTAAATGCCCAAATAATAATGCAAATGCCCCTAATTTGACACCTCAAAAGAGGCATGCAAATCAACCTTAAAATCAACAATATGCTTCTCATTAGGACTAGTGATCAGCATGTCATCAACATAGATATCAATGATTAGAAGCACGTCATCTGCACGCTTTACATATAAGGTGCTCTCAATCGGACTATTCTCAAAAGCATGTGCAGTGAAGTAGGCATGTATCTTTTCATACCAAGCACATGGTGCTTGCTTCAAAACCTATACACTTCGTTTTTATCCCCTTTCTGTACAAAACCATGGGGATGAAATACATACACTTCTTCATGTAAGTCACCATTTAGAAATGCCGTTTTAATGTCCAACTGATGTACATTCCAACCGTGATGAGCTTCAAGTGCACGAATGCTATGAGTGGAGGTCATTCAGCATGTGCAAGCAAAGGTCTCATCAAAATCAATGCCTCTCTCTTGAGCATGACCTTTTGTAAAAAGCCTACCCTTATACCCATCACCTCTTCCATCAGGCTTATGCTTCAACTTGTATCCCCATTTAGTTTCAATGGCCTTTTTGCCTTGAGGAAAATCACATAAAGACCAAGTACTATTCTTCATAATAGCATCATACTAATCGCATAGCAACCATCCAAATTTTTGAATTTTGTGTTTCATCAAAAGAAACAGGCTCATTCTCATCACAAAGACTAGAGGCAACCATTGCATAGCAACCTGATGCAAAACGAGAACTATGAAAGCATGAACGAGTATGGCATGATAGAGGTGCATCTAATTTGCTATCTTGCAAAATTTGCCCCAGCCATTTAGGCATAGTCTTTTCCTCCTCTATATCATCCCTCTCATCAAAAAGTTCATCGTGTAAATCTCCATAAAAAATGGAGTTATGTACATCATCATGTGAAACTTGTAAAGGTTGAGAAATTGCCTCATTTGGACTAGCACTTGACTATCCACCTATAAAACAAGGAATCAAAGTGTCACTCACATCTTTGGAGCTAACTGATGTATCCTTACACGAAAGTAATGGTTAAATTGCATCTTCCACAAAAACAACATCATGTCTAGCCAAAATATGTTTAGTGTATGGATGATACAAACGATAGTTGTTGCTTCATAACTATATCCAACAAAAATACATTTTACTTGTTTATCATCCAATTTTCTTTGTGTTGTTCTTCATGAACTAATGCATATGCAAGACAAACAAAGACATGAAGATGACTTGCAGCCATGCCAAGCCTCATTTGGAGTGATGGGTTGCAGTCTTTTGGTGG
>CM035436.1:62919278-62951778 GCA_020310875.1 Ceratopteris richardii
TTTTAGTGAAGTTGTGTGATTGATATCTCTCTCTTTGTGTAGGCTCTGTTGGAAATATTTTGCTCTCTGTTGTAAGGGCTGGTTCTCCTTCTCTATGTATCCATTTGCTATGATTTTGGTGTCATTGGGTAGCTATTAGAGTCCTCTAAAGTTGACTTAAGTTTGAGATTCATTCTCTGTATAATCTCTGAGAAAACTTTGCTGGAGTGAAGTGAGGTCTCTGCTTGACTAGCAGTTGTGAGCATTCAACTAGCTCATGTTGTAGACATTGTTTCTCTTTGTGTAAGCATCCATTTCAAGTGAAATTTGTTTTGTTGGAAAGCCCTTGGTGTCTACTACAGGTCTACAAAAGCTCACTGGAGTTCTCTGCATAAGCTCTGAGTAAGAGCATTTTTGGTGTGCAGAGGTCAAAGAAGGATACCTGTGGAGGTCATTCGCGCTTCATCGTTGCTTAGGGGTTGAGATACTTCCCCCATCAGTGGTATCAGAGCATTTGGGCATCTTGGAGGTATCACATACAATCAAGAAGACCTCTTGGAGTTGGTGGTTGAAGAGTTGCATCAACAAAAGCTTCTTGGAGGTAGCTCACATCAAGGGAGAGCTATTCTACTCAAATTTGCAAGAGCACAAGGTGTCCATCTAAGGAAAGCTTTGGATTGAGGTAACCTCAGAGCCTCATTTTCATTTTACACACATTGGAGCATTAGCCAAGGGCTAGGTCAAGTATCAAAGACTAGATATGGGAGACTTCAACACTCAAATTGAAAAGCTAGACAAAGGTAACTATCAACCATGGAGATTTAGGGTCTCCAACTATCTTATGGGCAAGGGCCTTTGGGGGTTGATTAGTGGAAGTGAACCAAGACCTAGGTTGGATGACAATCCAACCAATGACCAGAGAAGGGCCTTTAGGGAATGGAATGAAAGAGACAAGAGGGTTATCTTTATTCTTTCCCAACACATTAGCAATAGCATGATCGGCCATATCCAAGACCTGGATTCAAGCATGAAGGTATGGGAGACACTTGAAAGGCTTTATTCAACAAGCACCAAAGCAAGGAAGATCCAACTCAAGAATGAGCTCAACAACCTTAGGAAGAGCTCAGGGAGTAGCATAAATGACTACATACTTAAGGTCAAGGAGTTATCAGATGCATTGGGATCCATTGGAAGCCACGTAGACGATGACGATCTTGTGGCTTATACTCTCAATGGTTTGAGAGATGATGAGAAGTGGAAACCCTTTACCACTTCAGTATATGTAAGGGATAATCTTCCCGATTTTGAGCAATTGGTTGCTCTCATGGTCACCGAAGAAATGAACATAGGTGGAAGTTCAACTAAAAGCAAAGATGCACAAGTTTTCTATGCAGGTAATCAAAGGGGCAAAGGAAGACAAGGACAAGGAAGGGGCAAAGGAAGGTTTGGAGGAAGGCAAGGCCACTCAAGAAATCAAGGACATGACCAAGGCACCTCATCACAAAGAGGGAGAGGAAGATCAAGAGGAAGAGGAGGACGACATCAACAAAACAGGAATCAAGATGGCGAAGGATGTTACATATGTGGCAAGTTTGGCCACTATGCTAGAGATTGCTACCAAGGAGGAAACCAAAGGAACTATAATCAAGGTTCTTCATACAAAGGCCAAGGTAATTATGCTTCTACAAGTTCAGAAAATGACAATCTCTTGATGATGCACATGAATGGGAATTCAAGCAAAGTAGATAACACTTGGTATATTGATAGTGGATGTAGCAACCATATGAGTTGCAATGCTTCTTGGTTTACTAATCTACATGCTCCCAAAGGTAAAGGACATGTAGAAACAGGTGATGATACAGCCCATGAGATCTCCCATGTTGGAGATGTAGCTTTGGATGACAAGGAGGAAGGAAGATGTCTCAAGGATGTCTTGCATGTACCTACCATCACAAAGAACTTGGTGTCCGTTGGGCAAATGGTTGAAAGAGGCTATCAAGTAAGGTTCAACAAAGGTGGATGCTTTGTGGAGAACCCTAAGCAAGGTTACAAGGTCATAGCAAGAGGAAAGAAGCAAGGGAGACTCTTCACTTTGGAGGTAAATTCTCATTCTACTCAACATGTCTACTTCACATATGGAAACAAGAGGATTTCGGAGTTGGACTTGTGGCACAAGAGGATAGGTCACATCAACATACAAAGAATGAAGGAAATGCAATTCAAGAGGCTGGTTGAAGGTCTTCCCAACTTCCAAGGACAAGGTATGAAGCATTTATGTGAATCTTGTCAACTAGGGAAGCAAGCGAGACTTCCATTCAAGAAGAGTGGCTACATAAGCCAACATCCATTGGAGTTGATACATACAGATGTGTGGGGGCCAACGAAAGAGCAATCCATTGGAGGTAACAAGTACTTTGTCACTTTTATAGATGATTGCACAAGGATGGTTTGGGTTTATTTCATAAAAAACAAATCAGATGTGTTTACATGTTTCAAAGCATTCAAGGCAATGGTAGAGAAGGAAACAGGTACATATATCAAGAAGCTAAGGTCCGATGGAGGGGGAGAATATTTCTCAAATGAGTTTTCTGATTTTTTAATGGATCAAGGCATCAAGAGGCAAGTAACATGTAGGTACACACCCCAACAAAATGGAGTAGCAGAGAGAAAGAATAGATACATTGCCGAGATCGCTAGAGCAATGCTTAATGAGATGAATGTACCTAACATGTTTTGGAGTGATGCAGCAAATACCGCCGTGTATCTAATGAATAGGGCTCCTACCTCAGGGATCCATGGCTTGACACCATATCAAGCCTATTATGGTAAGAAACCTGATCTTTCCCACTTGAAGATATTTGGATGTACTTGTTATGTACATGTGCCAAGTGAATTGAGGCACAAGCTACAACCAAAGGCAGAAAAGTGTGTGTTTCTAGGATATTCAAATGATCATAAAGGTTACAGGTGCTTCAACCCAAATACAAAGGACTTGAGGATATCAAGGGATGTAGCATTTGATGAGCTACTCCCTTGGTATAAGAAGTATGATTGTATGCAGGACTATGAAGAAGAAAAGCATGGACATGATGAAGAACAAATCGACCTAGAGCTAAGCGGCCCAAGGTGTTCCATCAATGAAGATAGTTCAAGCATGAACTCACCATGGAGGGGGAGATCTTCATCAAGCTATGAAGCACAATCAATCAACAAAGGCAAAGCAACATTGGTGGAGTTGGATGAAGAAGGTAATGAAGTTGAAGATGATGAAGGACACATGATGGAGAAAGAAGCCACGTCAAAGAAAGAGATCAAGTTCCCAAGGCAAAGGAGGTTTATTCCTCCAAAAGGTGAAGAAAGGAAGTCTTCTAGAGTTAAGTATCCAACTCAAAGGTTTACTTATGATTCATACATGGCAACACATTATGCATATATGAACAAAGTAGTAGAAGATCATGAGCCCGATTGCTATGAAGATGCAAGCAGGTACACCGAATGGAAAGAGGCAATGCAAGAAGAGATCGACGCACTTGAGGAAAATCAAAGATGGACTCTAGTGCCCAAGAAGGAGAACATGAAGGTAATAGGTAATAAGTGGGTGTATAAAGTAAAGAGGAATTCAGATGGATCTATTTCTAGGTTCAAAGCAAGATTGGTGGCCAAGGGTTTTGCACAAACCTATGGAGTGGACTTTGAAGAGACATTCAGCCCCGTGGCAAAGATGAGCACCATTAGGACACTCATTGCAATGGCTGCTAGCAAAGGATGGAAGCTCTTCCAATTGGATATCAAGAATGCCTTTCTCAATGGAGACTTGGAAGAAGAGGTATACATGGAGCAACCACTAGGTTTTGTTCATAAAGAGTTTCCACATCATGTTTGTAGGTTGAAGAAGGCACTTTATGGCCTAAAGCAAGCTCCAAGGGCTTGGAACCAAAGATTGGTGGACTATTTGATCAAATGTGGTTACAATCAATGCAAGGCGGATCCATCTCTCTTCATCAAACAAAGAGGAGAACTTGTGGTCTACATGTGTGTGTATGTAGATGATCTTATCATTACAGGTAATGATACAAAGGGCATTGAGGAGATCAAGGCAAAGCTTGGAAAGGAGTTTAGGATCTCTGATCTTGGAGATCTTAGGTATTTTCTTGGCATTGAAGTTGTATACAAAGAAGAAGGTATTATGCTCATACAAAGGAAGTATATTCTAGACCTACTTGAGAGGTTTGGGATGCTACATTGCAAGCCTATTTCAAATCCCATGGAAGTTAATGTAAAGCTAAGCTCCATTGATGGAGAGCCATTAGAGGATGTAACTTTGTATCGATCTATTGTAGGCTCTTTCAATTATGCCACAATAACCAGGCCTGACATAGCATATGGAGTTGGAGTGTTATCACAATTTATGCATAGTCCAAGGACTACACACTTGCAAGCTGCAAGAAGAATGTTGCGATATCTCAAAGCCACTATAAATGAAGGATTGTTCTACTCATTTGATGATGATATGCAGGTCAAAGCTTATTCCGATGCTGATTGGGCCGGTTCGAAGGAAGATAGAAGGAGTACAAGTGGTTACCTAGTCATGCTAGGTAGCAAGATCATCTCATGGATTTCAAAGAAGCAACCCACAGTGGCATTATCTTCCACCGAGGCTGAGTATAGAGCTTTGGCTCAAGTCACATGTGAGCTAATGTGGATTAAGAAGTTATTTATGGAGCTTAATTTGCAGGTTGACACATATCCAATTTTTTGTGACAACATGAGTAGCATTCATCTAGCATCGAACCCTGTCTATCATGCTAGAACCAAGCATATTGAAGTGCGCTATCACTTCATAAGGGAAAAGGTGATATCCAAGGAAGTTTCAGTACATCATATTGGTACTAAGGACCAAGTTGCGGACATGTTTACAAAGGCTTTGGATGGGATGAAGATTTCAAAATTCAAGCAATGCATCAACATGAAGGAGCTTGGATGAGGATGAAGAATTGAAGCTTGAGGGGGAGTGTTAAAAGTCAAGCTTCAAGCTAAAAATTCGTGGGGAATCTTTTATGGACATGTGGAGCAATCAAAGGAAGCCAAAAGCCACGAGATTCCATCAAGAAAAGTCACTCAACCACTCCCCAAGTCATCTCAACTAATTCCTCCAAGTTAGGAGGCTGATTTGGAAAGGTAGTTCCTAGATTTTAGGGGCACACCTCTCACTATAAAAGGAGCATGTATCCCGACTTCTTTTGGGCCATCTTCTTGGAGTTTTAGCTCATGTAAAGTGAGCACTAAGTGCTGGAGTTGTGATAAGCAAGCCCCTTGCTTAAGCAACCCCCTTGCTTGCTTGTTTGTTTTCTTTTAGTAGGCATATCTATGTGTGTGCGCAGGCAGTGTTGCAACTCTCTACCCCTGAGTTGTTAGCATTGGTTCTCCCTCATATGGTATCCATTTGATGTAATTCTTGTCTCATTGGATAGCTATAAGAGTCTATTTTATGCTTACCAAGTCTCTGGAGCATTCTCTGAGTAAGCTGGGAGCAACATGCATTTTAGTGAAGTTGTGTGATTGATATCTCTCTCTTTGTGTAGGCTCTGTTGGAAATATTTTGCTCTCTGTTGTAAGGGCTGGTTCTCCTTCTCTATGTATCCATTTGCTATGATTTTGGTGTCATTGGGTAGCTATTAGAGTCCTCTAAAGTTGACTTAAGTTTGAGATTCATTCTCTGTATAATCTCTGAGAAAACTTTGCTGGAGTGAAGTGAGGTCTCTGCTTGACTAGCAGTTGTGAGCATTCAACTAGCTCATGTTGTAGACATTGTTTCTCTTTGTGTAAGCATCCATTTCAAGTGAAATTTGTTTTGTTGGAAAGCCCTTGGTGTCTACTACAGGTCTACAAAAGCTCACTGGAGTTCTCTGCATAAGCTCTGAGTAAGAGCATTTTTGGTGTGCAGAGGTCAAAGAAGGATACCTGTGGAGGTCATTCGCGCTTCATCGTTGCTTAGGGGTTGAGATACTTCCCCCATCATAAACATATACATATACATAAACATAGACATATACATATACATAGACATATACCTAGACATAGACATAGACATGGAGATACGCATACACATACACATACATATACACATACACATACACATACACATACACATACACATACACATACACATACACATACACATACACATACACATACACATACACATACACATACACATACACATACACATACACATACACATACACATACACATACACATACACATACACATACACATACACATACACATACACATACACATACACATACACATACACATACACATACACATACACATACACATACACATACACATACACATACACATACACATACACATACACATACACATACACATACACATACACATACACATACACATACACATACACATACACATACACATACACATACACATACACATACACATACACATACACATACACATACACATACACATACACATACACATACACATACACATACACATACACATACACATACACATACACATACACATACACATACACATACACATACACATACACATACACATACACATACACATACACATACACATACACATACACATACACATACACATACACATACACATACACATACACATACACATACACATACACATACACATACACATACACATGCACATACACATACACATACACATACACATACACATACAGATACACATACACATACACATACACATACACATACACATACATTTACACATACACATACACATACACATATACGTATCCATATACATATCCGGATGCATATCCATATGCATATACATATACATATACATATCAATATACATATACATATACATATATGTATACATATACATATACATATACATATACATATACATATACATATACATATACATATACATATACATATACATATACATATACATATACATATACATATACATATACATATACATATACATATACATATACATATACATATACATATACATATACATATACATATACATATACATATACATATACATATACATATACATATACATATACATATACATATACATATACATATGCATATGCATATACATATACATATGCATATACATATGCATATACATATGCATATACATATGCATATGCATATGCATATGCATATGCATATACATATGGATATACGTATGCATATGCATATGCATATACATATACATATTCATATACATATAGATATACATATACATGTACATGTACATATACATGTACATGTACATATACATGTACATGTAACCACGAGATTCCATCAAGAAAAGTCACTCAACCACTTCCCAATTCATCTCAACTAAATCCTCCAAGTTAGGAGGCTGATTTGGAAAGGTACTTCTGAGATTTTAGGGGCACACTTCTCAGTATAAAAGGAGCATGTAACCTGACTTCTTTTGGGCCATCTTCTTGGAGTTTTAGCTCATGTAAAGTGAGCACTAAGTTCTGGAGTTGTGATAAGCAAGCCCCTTGCTTGCTTGTTTCTTTCCTTTTAGTAGGCATATCTATGTGTGTGCGCAGGCAGTGTTGCAACTCTCTACCCCTGAGTTGTTAGCATTGGTTCTCCCTCATGTTATATCCATTTGATGTAATTCTTGTATCATTGGATAGCTATTAAAGTCTATTTGATGCTCACAAATTCTCTGGAGCATTCTCTGAGTAATCTGGGAGCAAAATTCATTTTAGTGACGTTGTGTGATTGATATCTCTCTCTGTGTGTAGGCTCTGTTGAAAATATTTTGCTCTCTGTTGTAAGGGCTGGTTCTCCTTCACTATTTATTCATTTGCTATGATTTTGGTGTCATTGGGTAGCTATTAGAGTGCTCTAAAGTTGACACAAGTTTGAGATTCATTCTCTCTATAATCTCTGAGAAAAGATTGCTGGAGTGAAGTGAGGTCTCTGCTTGACTAGCAGTTGTGAGCATTCAACTATCTCATGTTGTAGACATTGTTTCTCTTTGTGTAAGCATCCATTTGAAGTAAAATTTGTCTTGTTGGAAAGCTCTTGGTGTCTACTACAGGTCTACAAAAGCTCACTGGAGATCTCTGCATAAGCTCTGAGTAAGAGCACTTTTGGTGTGCAGAGGTCAAAGAAGGGTACCTGTGGAGGTCATTCGCGCTTCGTCGTTGCTTAGGGGTTGAGATACTTCCCCCATCAATATCTCTATATGCATATGTATATTTATATGTATATGTATATGTATATGTATATGTACATGTATATGTATATGTATATGTATATGTATATGTATATGTATATGTATATGTATATGTATATGTATATGTATATGTATATGTATATGTTTATGTATATGCATATGTATATGCATATTTATATGTATATGTATATGTATATGTATATGTATATGTATATGTATATGTATATGTATATGTATATGTATATGTATATGTATACGTATATATATATGTATATGTATATGTATATGTATATGTATATGTATATGTATATGTATATGTATATGTATATGTATATGTATATGTATATGTATATGTATATGTATATGTATATGTATATGTATATGTATATGTATATGTATATGTATATGTATACGTGTATGTATATGTATATGTATATGTATATGTGTATGTATATGTACATATGCAGATGGATATCATATGCATATGCATATGCATAGATTTATGTATATGTATATGTACATATGCATATGGATATCATATGCTTATGCATATGCATATATTTATGTATATGTATATGTATATGTATATGTATATGTATATGTATATGTATATGTATATGTATATGCATATGCATATGCATATGCATATGTATATGTATATGTATATGTATATGTATATGTATATGTATATGTATATGTATATGTATATGTATATGTATATGTATTTGTACATGTATATGTATATGTATATGTATATGTATATGTATATGTATATGTTTATGTATATGCATATGCATATGCATATGCATATGTATATGCATATGTATATGCATATATATATATATATGTATATATATATATATATATATATATATATATATATATATATATATATATATATATATATATATATATATATATATATATATATGTAGATGTAGATGTAGATGTATATGTACGTGTACATGTACGTGTACGTGTATGTGTATGTGTATGTGTATGTGTACGTGTACGTGTATGTGTATGTGTATGTGTACGTGTACTTGTACGTGTACGTGTACGTGTACCTATACCTGTACCTGTACCTGTATGTGTACCTGTACCTGTACGTGTGCATGTACCTGTACCTGTACGTGTGTGTGTATGTGTACACGTACGTGTGCGTGTACGTGTACGCGTACGTGTGCGTGTACGTGTACGCGTACGTGTGCGTGTACGTGTATGTGTACGTGTGTGTGTACGTGTACGCGTACGTGTGCGTGTACGTGTACGCGTACGTGTGCGTGTACGTGTACGCATACGTGTGCGTGTACGTGTACACGTACGTGTGCGTGTATGTGTACGCGTACGTGTGCGTGTACGTGTATGCGTACGTGTACGCGTACGCATACACGCGTACGTGTACGTGTACTCGTACGCGTACAAGTACGTGTACGTGTACGTGTAAGTGCATGTGTATGTGTGCGTGTACCTGTACGTGTGCGTGTATGTGTACGTGTGCGTGTATGTGTACGTGTACATGTACATGTGCATGTACGTGTACGTGTATGTGTATGCATGCGCATACGTGTATGTGTATGTGTATATGTACGTGTAGGTGTACGTGTACGTGTAGGTGTACGTGTAGCTCTACGTGTACATGTACGTGTAGGTGTATGTGTACATGTACCTGTAGGTGTACGTGTACGTGTAGGTGTACGTGTAGGTGTACGTGTATGTGTACTTGTAGGTGTACGTGTATGTGTACGTGTACGTGTATGTGTACGTGTACGTGTATGTGTATGTGTATGTGTATGTGTATGGGCATGTGTATGTGTATGTGTATGTGTATGTGTATGTGTATGTATATGTGTATGTGTATGTGTATGTGTATGTGTATGTGTATTTTTATGTGTATGTGTATGTGTGTTTATGTGTATGTGTGTGTATGTGTATGTGTATGTGTATGTGTATGTGTATGTGTATGTGTATGTGTATGTGTATGTGTAGGTGTACGTGTATGTGTATGTGTATGTGTTTGTGTATGTGTATGTGTATGTGTATGTGTATGTGTATGTGTATGTGTATGTGTGTGTGTATCTGTATGTGTGTGTGTAGGTGTAGGTGTAGGTGTAGGTGTAAGTGTATGTGTAGGTGTACGTGTACGTGTACGTGTAGGTGTATGTGTATGTGTATGTGTGTGTGTATGTGTATGTGTATGTGTCTGTATGTGTATGTGTATGTGTATGTGTATGTGTATGTGTATGTGTATGTGTATGTGTATGTGTATGTGTATGTGTATGTGTATGTGTATGTGTAAGTGTAAGTGTATGTGTATGTGTATGTGTATGTGTATGTGTATGTGTATGTGTATGTGTACGTGCACGCGTACGTGTATGTGTATGTGTACATTGATGGAGAGTGTTAATCTCCAAAAGAACAAGTTATCCTTGATGTTAGAGCACCTCTATATCAAGAACAACTTAAAACCCTTACCAATTTTGAGGATCAAGGCTAGATTATCAAAGTCTTGAACAAACTGTGAAGAGAGCTAATACTCAGAAAGTCTATTGCACATAAGTCAATCATTGAATGGCCAAATGTGTAAATTTTTTTATAAAAGTTTGCACAAGACTCTTCCTAGAGATTACACATCTTCTCCAACTTAAATCATTTCAAAAGATTAAGTATATATTTAGAAATGATCCTCACAATTCACCTATGTCTAAAATTGTACTTTTATACATTCAACTTTGACACCTGTAACTTCTAAAGCATAGTTCTCTCAAACTATAACCTGTTTATTCAAATGCTTTTAGCCAAAGTAGTTACCTTCCAACTTAAAAGTTGAGTGGTGGCTTGCTCAAAACTTTACACTGTGGAAGGAGAACTGACCAAAACATTAGCATCGAATTTTGCACCTGTTGCAACTTTACTTCTTCACATTTACACATGTAATTGTTCCTACTCTCAATTCTCTCAGCCTGATCATAATTAGAATTTGAAAACTTGTACAGAGGTCAATCAACTATATACTTAGACTTGTACAAAAGCATTTCACAAAAGATTAAACACAGAAGGAGTTCTCATTAAAAGATCACGCGCAACATTTCTTCATCTCTGAAAATTTTTAAATATGAATGATGAGAGAAATCTCTTCACTTCTAAAAGTGTCTAATGACTATTCTAACTTCTAATTCTTCTCTCCACATGCTCTCTCATACTTGCCACGACTTTTTACTTGTATATATAGGCATATATGTACAAGCTCATGACCATACAAAAAGTATATGTGTGCTAATTACAAACTAATGTACATATGTATACAAGTCTTCATCTTCTGATCATGTACTATCTTCAAGCTTCATAAACCAATCTTTTCTTCATTCTTCGACTTTAAGTTTTTATCCAAAACATCAATTGGTGGTTGACTTGCACCAACAACTCCCCCTCAATCATCAATTGAGGTTTTCTCTATCTTCTTTATACCTGCCATGTCTTTGAATCTTTGTAGCTTTGATCCATCCAAACTTTTGGTTAACATATCAACAATATGATCTTTTGTTGAAGTATGTATGACTTCAATCTCCTTATCAATCACCTTCTGTCTTAGAAAATGGTACTGAATCTCAATGTGTTTAGTCCTGATATGAAAAATAGGGTTAGTAGCTAGATACAATGAACTCATGTTATCTCCTTGAATAGTGGGTGTACTTTGAATGATGTAAAAAATCTTCATAAGAGTCTTTAGCCATATAACTTCCTTTGCAGCTTCAACCATACCTTTATACTCTGCCTCTGTAGATGATAAAGCAACTGTGTGTTGTTTATTAGAACACTAAGAGATTAATTTATCTCCCACATAACACAGGTATCCATATGTTGATCTCCTATCATCAGGATTACTTGCCCAATCTATATCGCTATATATCTTGATGTTTGTATCTGATGTAGCTCGTTTAGTTTATCCCTTTTTGGACTATTTTTAGCATATATTACTTATGGTCAATCTAGTAACACAATAAAACCCATAATACAAACCTTCCTTGACTGTACCCTTAATGTACCTCAACACTCTTTTTCCTGCAACCCAATGTTCTTTTCTAGGACAATGCATGAATTGGGACAACACTCCATCTGCATATGACAAATCAAGCCTAATTAATTTAGCATAGATAAGACTACCAACTAGGTTTTGATATAGCTTCATATCCTTGAATTCTTCTCCTCCATATTTGCTGAATTTGTGATTCACCTCCATTGGAGTAGGGGCTACCCTGCAATCATCCATTTTAAACTTGATCAACAAGTTCTTCAAATACCTTTCTTGAGTAACATACACTCCATGTTGAGTGTATGAGATCTCCATGCCCAAGAAATATGACAAGTCTCCCAAGTCACTAATCTTGAACTCTTTCTCCATTTGCTTCTTGAGACTTTGTATGCCCTTCTCATTTGTACCCGTAAGAATTATGTCATCAACATATATGCACATGTAAATGAACCCATCATCACTTGCTTTGACAAGCAAGCTACAATCTGCTTTAGATACTTGAAACCAAGTTCCTTCAAGAACTTCACAAGTCTATAATTCCATGCCCCTCGGGCCTGGTTCAAACCATACAAATCTCTCTTAAGCTTACATACATATTCTGAATATATTTTATCTCTGAATCCTTCTGGTTGCTCCATGAAAACATCATCTGAAACATAACCATTTAGAAAGGCATTTTTCACATCTAATTGACATAACCTCCAACCTTTACATGCAACAATGGCTATGAGTGTTTTGATGGTTGTCATCTTTGCCACAGGACTATAGGTCTCATCATAATCTATACCATATGTTTGAGCATACCCTTTCACAACAAGTCTAGCTTTATACGTAGACACACTTCCATCTGCATACCTCTTGGTTTTGTAGACCCATTTGCATCCAGTGATCTTCTGACTATTTGGTTTAGGAACCAAATCCCAAGTCTCATTTTCTATTAATGCATCATACTCTTCCTGCATAGCTTTCTCCCAATTTTCCTTACTTTTTTCCTCTTCATATGTAGAATGGTCTTCATCTACTTTCACCATGTAAGCATAGTCTTTGGTAGTCAAAAAAGAAGTTCATAGCTATACCTTGTAGGTTGCCATTTGTGTCTTGATGACCTTCTGAGCTCTCCACTTCTTGAAGTTTCTGGTTCATCACATTCTGGATCAAATCTTGGCACTTCTTCAACTTCAACTTGTACGTCATTGTTCTCTTCTTCATCAAATATCTGAACCTTTGATTTACCTTTCTTCTGATGCACAACATCTTCATCACTTGCATGAATATTGATTGTACCTGCATACAAGTACCTTGATCATCAAATGTAAAATCCTTTGATACAAGGAATTGTTTTGTGGATGCAATCCACAATCTATATCCCATCTGCTTATCATCATATCCAATGAACACATACTTTTCAGCTTTAGGTTCCAATTTATGCCTCAACTGTGATGGCACATATGCATAGGCCAAACATCCAAATACTTTGCAATGATCTAAGGTAGGTCTCTTACCCCACCATGCCTCATATGGTGTCATACCCCGCAAAAGCTTTACATGGTAACTTATTGACCAAATATGCAGCTGTATTTATAGCCTCGGCCCACAAATAATTTGGACAATTTTTCTTTTTCATCATGGATCTTGCAAACTCAACAAGACTTTTGTTTCTCCTTTTTGCTACACCATTTTGTTGAGGAGAGTACCTGCAAGTAACTTCCCTTTTTATACCTGCATTCCATAAGTAATCACTAAACTCATTAGAGAAATACTCTCCCCCTCCATCTGACCTTAGTCTCTTCAATTTTTGACTTGTGATTCTTTCTGCATATACATGATAATGTTTGAATGTATTAAATACCTCTGATTTATCTTTGATCACATAGATAGTGATCGACCTTGTAGCATCATCAACATAAAATCACATAATATCTTGAACCATTTATATTGAAATCCTTTGATGGTACCCACATGTTTGTGTGTACCAATTCAAGCTTCTCTGAATACATAAATCCATGCTTATTGTATGATTGCTTATGAGCCTTACCTAATTGACATGCCTCACATCTGTATGTCATATGTTGACCTGCAACATTAGGCAATCCAAGCACTGAACCATTGTTAACCATATCCTTAATACCTCTTTCATTGAAATGTCCAAGCCTCTTATGCCAAAGATCTAACTCAGAGATCTTATGTCCATAAGTGAAGAAGGCATAACCAACATTACCTTGAATCTTCAATGTGAAGAGTCTTCCTTCCTTCTTCCCTGAAACAATTTGTTTATACCCATTGCTAGGGTCTTCCACAAAAACTCCATCATTAGTGAACCTTACTTCATAACCTTTTTCAACAATTTTCCCTACACTTATCAGATTCTTTGGAATTGTAGGAACATACAAGACCTTACTCAGAAGAATACTTCCATCCTTGGCCTTCACTGATCCAATTGACCTCACATTGTGCTTTGTATTGTCACCCGTTTGAGCGAAGATTAATTACCTTATTCTCCAAATCAGTCATCAAGGCTATGTTACCACTCAGATGATTGCTACACCCCGAGTCAATGTAGAAAACTCTTTGATCTTCACTTTGTCTTTCACAAGTTGCATTCATAATCAAGGTTGAATCCTCCTTCTGATCTGAAGAATATTTTTATGTAGTAGGTATTGTTGTAGGATTGAATTTGGAAGTCTCTACCTGCATTTCTTCCAAAGTAACCTCTACTACCTCTACCTGTGAAAGTACCTCTTTCGTTTCTGCCACCTCTTCCTCTTGAATTAAAGTTCTGATTATATCCTCCATTATTCTGATTATTATGCCAACAATCATGAGCTAAATGATTTGTCTTACCCTAAATCCAACAAGATTTGGCTCCATCTTTATTACTTCTACCTCTTCCTCTACCTTTGCCACCTCCTCTTCCTCTTAGGAAGTTGGCTTGGCTAGTTGTACCTTCTTCTTCATTTTCTTGTTGCTTGACTTTGCTATTCTTCTTTTTATCCTTTGAATACATTGCTTGACCTGCACTCTTATCACCATCACCTTTAACATCCTGCTCAAAAGTTAGCATGTGGCCTAGCAACTGATTTAAATTAGGAGTGAAATGATCTAGTGACAATTTAGTAGACAAAATGAATGGCTTCCATTTCTCATCTCCTCTCAAACCTGTGAGAATTTGCCTTACCAATTTATCCTCCTCTATATCTTCATCAACTGCTCCTAATGCATCTGCAATGTCCTTCACCCTTGTTACATAATCAGAAATGTATTTAGAGGCCTTCTTCTTGAATGTGGTAAACTCTGCCCACAAAGATGCCTTTCTTGACTTTGTAGTGTTTTCGAAATGCTCCTCCAAAGAATTCCATATATCACTTGCACTTTCAAGACCTCTAATATGAGGTAGCAAGTAGTCATTGACTCCCATGTAGATGATGCTCCTTGCTTGAGCATCCTTCTTCTTCCAAGTCTTCAGATCTGAGAGTTCATCCCTATGTGGAATACTAGGATCTCTGAATTGTAGTTTTTCTTCTTCACCTGTAATGTAACCTATCAAGTCTTTGCTCATGAGATGAGCTCCCATCCTCATTGACCATGCTGGATAGTTTTCTCTATCCAATTTCTCTATCTGAAGAGAATCTGCCATCCTTTCTTCACGTGTGTATTAAATTCTTCAACCTTTATGAGGAATAAATGTACCTTTAATTCCAATGGAGTTCCTTTTGATCTTCTTGATAGCTTCATGCCTCCTTCTCAAGCTTTCACTTCAAACTTTCACCTTTGTACCTTCAAGTGTTAAGTTTTGTATGACTGCAGCAGTCCAGGTCCTCCTTTCTTCTATTTTGATAATTTTTGCTCTAATACCACTAATGGACAGTGTTAATCTCCAAAAGAACAAGTCATCCTTGATGTTAGAGCACCTCTAGATCAAGAACAACTTAAAACCTTTACCAATTTGGAGGATCAATACTAGATTATCAAAATCTTGAACAAACTATGAAGAGAGCTAATACTCAGAAAGTATGTTGCACATAACTCAATCATTGACTGATCAAATGTGTAAAGATTTTGATAAAACTTTGCACAAGATGTTGCCTAGAGATTGTGCATCTTCTCCAAGTTAAATCATCTCAAAAGATTAATTATATCTTGAGAAATGATCCTCACAATTCACCTATGTCTAAAACTGTACTTTTATACAGTGGACTTTGACACTTGTAACTTCTAAAGCATAATTCTCTCAAAGTGTAACCCGTTTATTCAAATTCTTTTAGCCATAGGTAGATCACCTTCCAACTTAAAGAATGAGTCCTTGCTTGCTCAAAACTTTACACTATGGAAGGAGAACTGACCAAAACATTAGCATCAAAGGCAACTTTACTTATTCATATTTACACACGTAAATGTTCCTACTCTCAATTCTCTCAGCCTAATCACAATTAGAATATGAAAACTTGTATAGAGGTCAATCAACTATAGACTTAGACTTGTACAAAAGCATTTCACAAAAGACTAAACACAGAAGGAGTACTCAGCAAAAGATCGGGTGCAACATTTCTTCATCTCTAAAAATTTTTACATCTGAATGATCAGAGAAATCTCTTCACTTCTAAAAGTGTCTACTGACTATTCTAACTTCTAATTCTTCCCTTCACATTTCGAGCTTCATAAACCAATCTTTTCTTCATTCTTTGACTTTTATCCAAAACATCAATTGGTGGTTGACTTGCACCAACGTACGTGTATGTGTCTGTGTGTGTATGTGTATGTGTATGTGTATGTGTATGTGTATGTGTATGTGTATGTGTATGTGTATGTGTATGTGTATGTGTATGTGTATGTGTATGTGTATGTGTATGTGTATGTGTATGTGTATGTGTATGTGTATGTGTATTTGCATGTGTATGTGTATGTGTATGTTGCAGAGCTAAAGCACAAAGCAGAGAAAAAGATGGGCCCCAAAATTTTTCCGATTTGGACATCATATTTTTGTATCATAACCATTCTTGTAATATATTTTCCGTTGTAAGTGCACTAGAGGAGTCCTCTAGATGCATCCCCACAGAAGATTAGAAGCTTACCCATGTAAAATAGTAGGAAATTAGTCTTTTAGTGAATAAAGTGCCGGTCTCTTGTGTGAAAGGACCGTTTTTAGGGCACAAGTATAGAAGTCAATTTGTGACTCTTTGTAAAAGACTTTTTGCCATTGTGAGAATAGAGAGCATAGAAATTCGAATTTCTGTCTTCTTCACTCTGTATCTTCTTCTTTGTGAGCTTGTATGCAAGTGTATTGCTTGGAAAGAGTGTGAGGGAGTGTTGTCTATCCATGAAAGTGTTATTTGCTGTAGTTATGGTGTGTGCGAAGTGTAGGAAGTGCTGAAGTGTAGGAAAGATTTCCCGCGACTCAGTATTTTGCCTATAACGTGAAGTAGGAGTGTCAGAAATGAGTGAAACCACTGCCATTGGATGCGTCTTCTCGAGAGCTTCGAAACGCATATGCTATTCGCTACATTTGGAGCTCGGAGCTGAGAGGAAAGTCCAAAATACTGACGGCTGCTGCACTAAGTATCGTGACACCATGACCAACAGTTGAAGCTTGTTTGGATTAGTCTTTACCTTGATTGCACTCTTTGACTAGTTCAATTGCATTGATCATCACATGATTGCATGTCCTCATACACTTGGCTAGGTTTGTATACTCATCGGATTGATATTTAAAAGCGTGAATGCCCACTATATGCACTTGAAGGGGATTGAGGTATAGTCTCTTTCTCCACAAGTCCCTAAGTTGGTACTTAGGTCAACACACTTTTTGGCGCCGTTGCCGGGGAGTGACGAATCAAACTGAGGCATTCGTGTGATGGTAAGTAGGTTTTTTGCATTGAAGCAAGAGGAGGAGTGGTGATTTTCTCTTCTTTGGTAAGTCATTTTCAACCGCACTTGCTACTTCTCATTCTTGGAGTGTGTGTAGTGAGTTGTTAGTCTAGGGAAATGAGTGGAATGAGGGGAGTAGAAGTAGTTAGAGGGTAGATCAAGTCAGTAGAGTAGAATTTAGTCTCTGTTCTGTAAAGTTCTCTTTTTGTTAAGCCAGAAAATCCCAAGTATAAAAACCAAAAAGAGCCATTTTATGAGTCACTTGTGTTTCTGAGCAAGTATCGTGGAGAGCTATCGTCGAGTATCGTGAGCTGTAGTCAGAGATCGTGGACGAAGTGTGGAGCTTTCTGAGTGTCGCAGAGCTAGTTAGGAAAGGTTGAGAGCTGAGGAAGAGTACAAGGTAAGCTCATATATCATTCCTTCAGCTCCTTTACAAAATTCAAACTTTTTAGGAGAAAACGATCTGCGTCAGGTATCGTTCAGGTGTGACAGGGGTTCAAAAGGGTGATTTGAATGAAAACAGAGAGTGAGGGGTGGGTAGAAGAGCTTGTGAAACATTTGGGTGCAACCAAACTAAACAAAACCTAGCTAAAACTTGTCAAAGGGTCAAGTATCGTTTACTCCCGCGGTCGAGTATCGCGATACTTAGCAAGTATCGTGACCTCTTGTGGTTGAGTATCGCGATATTTCCCAGAGATCGCGTATCGTTTCAGACTCAAAGATCGCGTATCGTTTGGGTCCAAGATCGTGTATCGTTTGAGCCCGATCGCGATACTTGCCCACATATCGTGTATCGTGTATCGTTGGAACAAAGATCGTGTATCGTTTGGATTGAGTATCGTGTATCGCTTCTCAGAGATCGCGATACCTGTGGGAGATCATCATTTCAGACTCAAAGATCGTGTATCGTTTGGGTCCAAGATCGTGTGTCGTTTGAGCCCGATCGCGATACTTACCTAAGAGTCATGTATTGTTTGTCAAAGATCGCGATACTCACGAAAGATCGTGTGTCGTTTGGTTGAGGTATCGTCGATCGTTTTCACTTCAAAAGATCGTGTATCGTTTAGGTGAAGTATCGTGTATCGCAGGCAGCCAGAGATCGTGTATCGTTTGAGCCCGAGTATCGAGTATCGTTTCGACCAAAGATCGGATATCGTAAACATTTGGGTCAAGTATCGTAATCTGGAAAGATTCTTTTTCAGTCATTTCCCATCCAAATTTCCCTAGAATTCTGATCCAGGGTTAAGAACTCTAGAAACTAGAGGGTTACAAGGACTGACCAGAGCCGTGAAGTGGATGAACCTGAGATCCGGAAGAACCCTAGGAAGCCGAAGAAGTGTAATCTCTTCTATAGGTAGTGTAGCAGAGCCAAGTAGCCGTTCACATTACTCGGAGACCTCGAGTGAGTCAGAGGAAGAAATTCCCATGGCTTCAGAGGATATGCAGAATACAGTACCCATGATTGGCATGATGTCAATCATTGAAGGAGAGTACCGGACATCTTTGGAGTATGTGAACACCAACCAAAATGAGATCCCTATTTATTTGGATGGTCTAAACAGATCAGTGGCCAGATTAAAGAAAGCGTCAGAGGCTTACATAGTGCCTAGGCCAGGAGTCAAGTATGTAGGAGGATTCTATATGGACAAAAGAGATATCCAATATGTTGTCACAGAACACCCGGAAAGCATTACTGAACATGGTGAAGAAAATAATACTTCAAACTTAAATGGAGGTGGAAATGAAGAACAAGTAACTACTCCTAGAGGGAGATCTACTGTAGCTAGGATATGGAGAGGAGACCTGATTCCCCAAGACGACTCCCTAATGGATGTGTATTTGATCAATGGGATGGAGCATCTTCTTAGAGCACATTCCTCGATATGGGAAGCTGCTCCTAATCCAGTTACCATCTATGAGTTACAAGATCCTGATTTCCCCACCATCATCACATATTTGGATAAGAATCAGAGAAGATATTGGCCCTTAACAGAATTAGAAAGAGCTGAGTTGAAATATCAGAATATTCCAGTATTTCCCCCTAGGGACCAAGCCACTACTTCAAGAAACCCACTTGGAACATCACTGAATGATTCATATCAACAGTCAGGGCAAACACAACAAACACAAATCCCAGTTAGACCACATGTGCAGTTTGCAATGCCTGCAAATAACCCTAATTACCGACCTCAACCAACTATTGACCCAAGACATGGAATTCCTGCTCCAGTCAGACCACCTGTAGCAAGAGGACCAGGCATACCAATAGGAAGACCAATTTTCCCAGTAATGCCTAGACCACCCGAAGCAGGAAGAAGATTAAGGCCAATTCAAGTTGCCAAATGCATGAGAAATCACTATGATGGCTCTAGTGAACCTTACAATCATATAGCTGAATTCAAACAAGTAATCAGAGCCGAACAAGTAGAAGACTTTTTGATCCAATATGAGTCCTTTGGTCTTACATTGTCAGACACCGCATTAGCATGGTTCCAGCCATTGGACCCTAATAATTTTCAAAACATGGAACAAGTCTACCAAGAAATGATTGAGGAATTCACTAAGTCAGGAATTAAAAACAACTCTTCATCATTGATCCATAGCTTTAAGCAAGCCCCTACCGAATCAGTGAGATTGGCTGCAAGGAGATTCAAGCAGTATGTGGACAGATGCCCAGTAGAAGAGAGACCTACTCAAAATAAAATGGTGTCATTATTTTTGGAAGGATTGTTGAACGGATCTTTGAGATCTTTAGTATATGTAAAGAGAGTTCAAACTTTGCAAGAATGCATGAAGGAATGTATAGACCTAGAAGACAACCTAGCAGAAGATTTGAAAATACCTCAAGGTAGTTTGAAAAGTGAAGATTCGGCCAGTAGCACATCAATCCCTAAAAACAACGTAGAGGAGATAGCTAATTTGGTAGCAAAGAAGCTGAATGTTCAAGGACAGAGGAACTACCCCAATAACCCTATGAGAGTGCCCATGCTCAGAAGATGTATGCAGTGCGGAGGTGATCATCCTTCTCACTTGTGTACTAGGGGAGTAGTCCCACCACCTGCTTATGCTTATAATAGACCCACTGTCCCAGGACCTCTACAATATTGCAGTATAGAACAAAAATATACAAATCACAATACAGAAAATTGCCCTTACAATAGGCAATCAAGACCAGCACAGCCATACATGAGACCTTACGGATACCCTCAGAGAGATCAAGGAGGTGAAGCCTTTAGATATCCCACTTATCAACAACAGACACCAGTGCCACGACCACATGCGTATCAAGGATACACCCAAACACAACCAGTACTAGGACAACAACCGCCCCATCCTCAGAACGTTGTCCCAGTCAAGATATCTCAACCTGAAGAGAACCTAGAGAGAGCGATAGTCCCAGCCACACCTTTGACTAGTAATGAACCATATGACTCGTTTTATGACCCTAGTCAAGGAGCATATCCCAATGCTGAAAGCTCTATGATGGAATATGGACAACTGTACGAACCGTATGCCTATGACATGGAAGTACCGGATAGTTCATATGGATATGAGCAGGACTATGTGTCACTAATGTACACAGCTCCTAGAGCAACCATACCGCCCCGACCCATGAACAGACCGCCTGTACCCAGAGGACCATGCTATAGATGTGGCGGTGATCACTACATCAGGGAATGCACATTACCAAACCCACCACCACCACAACGCGTCTGGGAAGGCTATTGTAGTGATTGTGGTAAGGAACACCTTTTCAGAGATTGTCCCAAGAATCCCAACAAGGTTACATCCAACGTGCAAATCAATGTGATAGAAGTAATCGAATCATCAGGGAGCGATAAGGAATACACTATACCTTTGAAGGCGATAACAAGAGCCAAAGGTAGAGAGACCTCAGAAAAACTTGAAAAACACAATCAAAGTGACCTAGAAATGAATACACCCACACTACAGAGAGTTGAAGACTCGGAAGAGCCTGAAAGAAGTGTAGTAAGTAAAAGAACTCAAAGATGGAAGAACCGTAAAGATAGGATAAAAGAAAAGAAGTTACTACAAAAGAAGGAAAATGAGAAGAGCAAACAAAACCCAAAAGAGGAACAGAAAAATGAAAAAGAAAATAAAAATGAAAACTACAAAAAAGAAGAGGTAGGATCGGTTTTAGCAGATCCCATGCCTGAAGAATTAGCCATGTGGATTTAGGCATACAAGGCACGACTAAGAGCAGGACCTACCATAGAACAACAGGAAAGAGAATATCCTAGAGGTGACCTAGAGAAAGATAGGTTGGAGATCTGCAAAAAATTAATAGAAGTTGCTCAACAGACCTTAGAGAAACCTGCATTGCCATTACCCAAGACCCGAATTCTTGAAAGAGAATTCCAAGGGTGCATCATCACCAATGACCACGAAAAACCTGAATTAAGTAATAGTCAGAATGGCAATTAGTGTGAGGAAAAAAGGGAAGGATCCATTGTTCCCAAAGTGGAAGGAGAATGGCCCAAGGATTTGTGGGCTCGAGTCCAAGAAGACAGATGGAAGAAAGTAGAAGGAATTGAACCATCCTTCGAAGAACTAGAAGCAGAAAACGAAATAGAGGGTTCAATACCTGAATTAAATTCAGAAAAAATTTTACCAATGGATCCTAGTGACAAAGGAGATGACGGAGTAAAGGATTTGCCAAATTACAAAGGAGAGTACGAACATAAGTCAGAATTGTATTGTATTAACCACCACGAGAATAAATCTCCATACATATACATATCAAGATGTTCCCCACTTACAATGGAATCAAATTCATAAGGAGAAAGACGACCAGTCAATTCACAGCATAGGTTCTAGTGACCAATCTTGGATGAACGAGGACACTCATCTATGGATTTGCCAAACTGCCAAAAAGGAAGAGGATAGGAGAAAGGGATGGCAGCAAGGGCAAGGAGTAGCCAGGTCTGTACAAGATCCAGCTTACATGCCTCAAGTCTTTTTAGATGAAGAGTTTGAACCTCACGGTTGGATGGAGATTTTAGCGACCCTCGATGTATGTGTGAACGAAGAAGTGATAAACATGAATGAATGCATTGACGAGGAAGGATACGACGTTAGTCTCTATGTAGTAGTTCTTCAGGAGGCTGAAGAAGGAGAAGTGATAGAGAAAGAATGGAAGGAGGACTATGAGAGCATTGAGATGGAGCCAGAACCAATGGAACCAGAGGAGGAACATCAAATAAGAGGTACCATAGCTAACGAAAACAATAAGGAACATACACAGGAAGAAGGAGTGGAGTTAGATAAAGAGCCAGAGAATGAAGAAAACAAGCCACACGATCAGTTTGAAGTGCCGGCTCACTTCAAAAAATATGAAGTAGAGGAGAGAAAAATTGCTATTCAAATGCCTAAAAGAGAGGCACAGTCGGGAATAGCTTATGACAATAAGGAACAAACCAGAGAAGATAGTCGTAACGTTAGAAGAAGGAGAAGAACGATGTACTTTCATAGGACAAGATGTCTCAATGGAAGAAGAACAAGAGTTAATACGCCTCATAAGGGAATTTCGGGATGTTTTTGCCTGGACCTATAAGGACTTGAAAGGAGTAGATCCATCTATATGTGCCCATAGAATTCCCATGACATCCAAAGCCAAACCTTCTAAACAAAGACCATATACATACAATGATGTGTATTCAACAAAGATAAAGGAAGAGATAGACAAGCTGTTAGATGCTGGATTTATATACGAGATTGAACACACGGGATGGGTTTCACCTTTGGTGGTTGTACCGAAAAAGAATGGAAAGTTAAGAGTATGCATCAATCTGAAGAAAGTAAATGCTGCAACCATCAGGGATAGTTACCCATTACCAATTACGGATCATCTGTTGGAAAGAGTGGTAGGGAAGGAAGTTTATAGCTTTCTGGATGGCTTTTCAGGGTATAATCAGGTAGCCATTGCTCCTGAGGACCAACATAAAACAGCATTCACATCTGAATGGGGAGTATATGCTTTTAGAGTCATGCCTTTTGGTTTAACGAATGCCCCAGCCACCTTCCAAAGATTGATGTGACATGTATTCAAAGAGTTCTTGAGAAAAAGTATGGAGGTATATGTAGACGATCTTTGTACTTATTCAGCTATACGATCAGAGCACATCCCTGAACTAGAGAAGATCTTTGCCAAATGTCGACAGTATCAAGTATGTCTCAACCCAGAAAAATGTGTCTTCATGGTTAGACAAGGAAAAATATTAGGACATATTGTCTCTAAAAACGGAATTTCAACGGATGAAGACAAAATCAAAGTAATTTTGGATTTACCAAGACCAAAAACGGCTAAAGAAGTTCAAGCATTTATGGGACACTGTGGATACTATTGAAGATTTATACATATGTACGCCATAATTGCTAGACCTCTTTATGCATTATTGACTCACTTTAATTGGACTGAAGAATGTGAGAAAGCCTTCAACGAGTTAAAGAATCGATTGAGTTCAACACCAATCCTTCGAGTACCTAACTGGAATAAACCATTTCACATTCATGTGGATGCTTCCAAGTTTGCCATTGGTTGCATCTTAGCTCAACCGGCAGATACAGGAAAGCTTGACCACCCTATAGCCTATGCCAGTAGACAATTAAATCAAGAAGAACGCAATTATACCACCACGGAGAGAGAAGGCCTAGGGATGGTGTACGCAGTCAAAAAGTTCAGACATTACCTGTTGGCAAACAAATTCAAATTCTTCATTGATCATCAAGCCCTACTGTACTTGGTCAATAAACCTTGCAATACAGGAAGACTAGTACGATGGTTTTTATTGCTAATGGAATTTGATTTTGAGGTAGTAGTCAAGAAAGGAAATACCCACATAAGAGCAGATCACTTATCAAGAATGACCCATGGAGAACCACCCATAGGAGTACCAGATGATCTACCAGATACGTACCTTTTTAACTTGGAAGTATGTCCCCAATGGGCAGAAAAGTTGATCCCTATACTTATACATGGACCTAAAGATGGGATCACACCAAACCAAACCATGGACCTCTGGAAGACTAAAAACCTTCATATCATTGCGGGAAGTTTGTATCACCAAGACTCAAGTGGATTGTTACTGAGATGCGTTGAGGAGGAGGAACAGGAAATGTGGCTTCAGAAAGCACATGTAAACCAATGGAAAACTCATTTGAATGCCAACGGAACATGGCAAACTATGAAGAGGTTAGGCATAGGCCGACCATGCAGAGAGACGCACATAACTATGTATCAGCTTGCCAAATTTGTCAAGAACACAACCCAAAAGAGAATTCAACTTTATGTTATTCCAAAGTAGCACCAAGATGGAGCATGCCTCTGGTAAAGTTCTTAAAGACGCAAGAATACCTAGAAGGAGCTACTTCAGCAAGGAAACGTGCACTTGTAGAACAGAGTAAGGATTATGCCATTATAGGAAAACAACTTTTCAAGCGAGGGAGAGATAATCAATTATGATTGTGCATTCATGAAGATGAATATCTTTCTGTCTTAGAGATGGCACATACAGGAGCTGCAGGAGGGCACTTCTCTGCAGATAAAACAGCAAAAATGATCCTCTTTGCTGGAATGTGGTGGCCAACTCTACATCAAGATGTGGTAACATATGTGCAACGATGTGATACCTGTCAACGAACGAAATATCCAATTAGAAGAGATGCGATGCCACTCAGACCCATGATGAGTGCCAGAGCTTTCACCAAATGGGGAATAGACTTCATAGGACCTATTAGCCCACCAACGAAAGGATCCCATGCTGAGTATATAATTGTAGCCATAGACTATCTGACCAAATGGGTTGAAGCCAAAGCAACCAAGAAAAATGACGCAAGAACCACGGCCAAGTTTCTCTTTGAGAACGTTTTCACTAGATTTGGATTACCGATAGAAATTGTGAGTGATAGAGGTACGCACTTTGTTAATGAAGTTATAGAAGACTTATTGAATGAATTCTTGGTAATTCATAAGAAATCAGCTCCTTATCACCCACAAGCCAATGGACAAGCCGAAAGTTTGAATAAAATCTTGTGTACAGTTCTCACAAAAATTGTTAACAATGGTAGATCGGATTGGGATAAGCAATTACATCATGCTTTATGGGCATTTCGAGTAGCCTATAAAACAGCCATAGGCACTACTCCTTTTAACTTAGTATATGGACAAAATGCTATTTTGCCAATTGATTTCTTAATTCCCACTCTGAGAGTAGCAACTACTTACAAGTGGACGGGACATGAACTATCAGCTCAATTGGATCAAATAGAAAAGCTTCACGAAACTAGGTTACAAGCAGTAGCAAGCATTTATGCTGCCAAACGCCGACAGAAAGCCTACTATGATGCTCACATCAAGGACAAAAATTTGAAGGAAGGAGATTTAGTCTTGGTATATACCTTGAAACAACATGCTAAGAAGTTGCAAAAGAGAGGATATGGCCCATTAATCATTAATCGCATATCAACAAGTGGAGCCATCAGCTTAGCAACCATAGATGGGGAAGTATTACCACACTACATCAGTGGATGTCGAGTAAAAAAATATCTAGAACCATTGACCGAAGAAACAATGTCTCGATTAATAAAGGGCAAGAATAGACGCATTGAAGAGGAAAGGATACGAGAAGAAGCGAGACAGGAAGCCCTAGAACGAATTAAGAAATGGAAAGAGTGCATGAGAGAGAGAGATGAGAGATATCGACTAGGAGAAGAACTCATCCCAATGGCTAATTTTAGAGCCACTCAAAACCTAGGTTCACAGAGAACGCAACCATACTTAAATTTGGGAGCAGGTAAAGTGGAGTACCACTTGGTGGATGCTCTCATTGACACAGGAGCTGCCATAAGCTGTATCAAACTTTCTTTGACCCAGAAACTCAAGGAGGAAGTACGCCCATCGATGGCACAGTTGATAGGAATAGGAGGAACGATTACTCAATGTATAGGTGAAATCACCTTACTTTTGCATCTTGGCAACAACACTATGGAACAAAAGCTATTAGTGTGTCATGATCAGGATTTACTTGAAGAGGTAGTGTTAGGTCAAGACTGGATTTACGAATATGAGGTGACCATTCAATTGGCTTTAGGATACATCTCAGCCAGGATAGGACATCGGGAAGTATTCAGTCTGCTTGACGAACGACCAATCAAAGCCGCTAGTATAGAGCCAAAAGTTCATTCCAATGAACAAAGTCATGAGTGTATGTTCACTAGCACTATAGAAACCTCTTCGTCAAGTACTATATGTGCGGACATATTGAGTTCTACTTGCACACCATCTTCTAGTCTAGCAAGTCACGAGAGTGTCAATCATACCGAAGCCAATCTCAGTGAAGCATCATGCACAAGAGAGTCCAATCCTCTGAGTAATTCAAAATCTGTACCTATTAAAATATACCCTATTCCGTTCACTCAACAAGCTTGGATAAGGAAAGATCAAGTAAAGGAATATCTTCAACAACAGAAGCACTATCGACATCGGAGCAACCAATCAAGTAACAAAGCAAATCATTCTGAGCACCAAAGTCAACAACGAAGGACTACAATATGGATTCCAAAGACAGTAGTAGCCGCTCAACCAAACCGATCGCAAATTTGGATTCCTAAATCATGTGCTCCAAAGAAGCTAAACCGAAACAAGGAACCTCAGCATAAGAAGAACCAACATGGTCTACACACAAAACAACCACAAAAGAATAGCTACAGGAAAATAAAGGAGTCTGCAGTCGCTACACAAGCCAATCTGAGATTCAAAAGTCAAAGAGAGCAGACATACAACAAGAGGAGAACCACATTCATCAAAAAGGTGGAGAATACACTACATTCCACCAGAATGAAGCAGATTTGGGTGTTGAAAGACAAGACAGACTGCATACATCAAACAACTACTTCCAATTGCACACATATGGAGTTGTCAGAACCTAAAGTATGCATGGTAGGGCCACATTACAAGGCCAAGCATTCGGCACATCTTTCTTCTATTTCAGGATAGTCGAGCACATTTTCCTCTTGGGAAATAGGAGCACACTTGTACATACACTAAGAAAATTACTTCAAAAGTAATAACTGCTTCGGCTATGAACTAACTTTTCTGTTTTTCTTTTCAGATAAAATATAAAAATAGGTAAAATGTGAAAAACTCCAGGTATTACCTTTCCCACACCCACGGGAAAGGGACGACACTACTCACTCGGAGCAATTCAAGCTTATGACAAACAAATGAAGAAGGATTTCTGATAATATATGGCCACTAATTCATACTCTATATTGAGTGCAGATGGCATCTACTAATTCCGAAGCTACACAAGAGGAAGAGGTCCAGCTTCTTCCATTCGAATCAATAACAAAAGTCAGAGGCCATTGGTTTCGTGATGACCAACCCATCTCGGAACTTATTTTCATGGCAACTATCAAGATTATGGATAGGGATCACTACTTCCCTATTATGTCACAAGATTTCAAGACCATAATCCAAGGATTACCTCATATAGAGGATGTATGGACACAAGCAGGGATAGACACATTCCTTAGAATACCAATTTATCTACCTGATTTTCAGAGATGCACTCAAGTGATGAACACTCTTCAGCCTGCATCTAATAAGGTATCTATGCCTGAAGCCAGAGTGTTGGATAAAGTAGGGACATGAAAGACAATTCAATTCACACATGAATTGATCAACAAGGCTTTTGGATGGAATCAAGAAGGAATTACTAATGTCAAGGATGAATGTCATGACCCTAAGAAGAGATCCTTTGTGGATATTAACAGAATAGACATTGAAGATGCTGTCCGTCTGGTGCACCAACATTTCTGTTTTCCAAGTATGCATAGATACACGGCACCACAAAAGATCGTAGTACAACTACTATCACATGCCATGAGACAAATAGGAAACAAAGTGAATCTGACAGGCTATGTCCAAGAAAGATTATTTGAAGCCCAAAAAAAGTGGGGCCAGAAGAAGTTTCTAAATGGGAGTTCAGCTTTAACATTACTCATATATGAAGCTCTTGAAATGAAACATTGCTTACGTGAGATGCCGACATCAGAAGGGCTAGCTAAATATGCAAAATCCGCTACGGTCCCTAAGAAAAAGAAAGCAGTTGTTATGGTTATGGAAGAGGCAGGAACCAGCTCACAAAAACCCATGAGGGGTACAAAGCGTCTACGGGAGGAGGAAGCTCAAGCTACACCGCAATCAAAGAAAACACATCTATTACCCAAGATCACGACGGCTCAAATGCCTATTACAAAGAGAGATATCTCAGCTGCCCTCGAAGAAACACACCAGTACATGCAAGGGCAAGTAAACCTAAATATTCAAGGACATCATTATAGACAGGCAAGTCAAGAGAGACAACAACGGAGTACAGAGAAGACACCGAAACAACCTGGAAGATACAAAGAGCTGGGCATAGATGATTCTAGTTCCAACATAGAATCCAGTCCTGAAAAAGACACTCTGGATACTGATATAAGGACCGACATTCAAGAAGAAGAAGAAGGGAATGAGATCAATCAAGATGAAGTGACGCCAGACAAACACGAAGAAAAGGAAAAGAGCGTGGAAGGTTCTCATAAACCTGCGCATGTCATTCAATTGAATGATACTACAAAGATAAGCATCAAGGAAGCTCCAACCAGTGTTACACATGTAAAACCACCTATCAAAGAGGAAATCCAAACTCCAGTGAACAAGGATGCGGAGCTACTACAAAATAAAGAACAAATTGTGATTGAGGTACCAGATGACACACCTCAAGGAAATAAGGAAAACATGGTGGCTGAGCCAAGGATCCAGCTTCAGATTAGGCAGCCCCATGACACTACATTGCATGTGGCACAGGGTAAAGATGTCGCGACCGGCGAAGAACCGAGTATACCAAAAACATGGCTCAATGTGGATGTCACTCAACTGAAGCCTGTAGTCAAGCAGATGATTCAGACAGCCATGGATACGCAACAGCAGATGATGGACATAGATGCAGATTATGATAAGGCTATGAGAGAAAAAAGTCAATTCCAGCTCATGAGTGAACAACTATCATCGGAGTTAATTCAGGTACAAAAGGAAATAGTAATAAAAAACACGGAGATGCTAGAGGTCAAAGCGCAATATGAAACATTAATCACTCAGCATCACCAAATGCAAGCACAAATCGCTGATTTACAAAAAATGCATGATGCAAGCGAGGCTGACAAAGAAAGAATGAGAGCTAGAAGTACCTTGCTTGAGACACAGCTCAAGGTATACATAGAAGAAAATGACACCTTGCGAAGCAAAAATAAAGAATTAATGAAATCATTATTATATGATCAACCGATCGAGCAACAGGAATCCTCAGAAACCACAGAAAAAGAATTAAGAGATCAGCTAGCACAACATGCAGATTTGTTGAGACAAGAGCAAGAAGTGAGAGAAGAATTGGAACAGAAGTACAGTCAGGAATTAAATGAACTGAAAAAGCAGTTGAATACCGCACATGGTAAACTTGCAGCAAGCTACAGTGAAAACATGGACAATGTGGCTGAAATCGGAAATGAGTTACTTGCAGCAAAAGAAGCACTCAGAGCAGCCATACAGGAAAATAAAGAAAAGACTGAATTCATAGAAAAATTAGAATTTCAACTCAATCAGAAGGGGTCGATCGGGACACCAGTAGTGCCAGCTAAGGAAAATCCTACTGACGAGGTAGAGGTAAGTCCTCTATCTCATGATGATCATCCAATGCCATACACTGCAGAAATAAGTCAGAAGGAACGGGCACTAGTGGTGTCCCGATTGACGGAGAATTTTGAAAATGAAGTCATTAAGGTAATGAAAGAGGCCAAGATCAAAGGTAAAGTCCTGGACAAGATAATGAAGCCTTTCAATATTCCGTACGGACTATTGAAAGAGAAAACGAGACAATATATAAAGAAGATTACACAGAAAAGTCCAGATGAGCAGCTCAATTTTAAACATGATACATTCGATTACAATCAAGAAGAATTCGAAGCTGCACAACCAATTTGGAGAAGAAAATTTTTGGAGAAACATCCCACACTGCAGGTGCATTGGCAAGCAGCACCATATTTATTCCAGGTAAACCCTTCATTTTGTCCAATACCACGCAGAAGGGATCCTAGAGAATTTTTGGACTTGCAAAAAAGTGGAGCTATAAATAAACAGTGGCTGAATTATCCTATGCTTCTGAGCCCGCCTCACAACTACTTGCCAACGGAAGAGTATATGGTCAAAACCATCGAATTTTGGCTGCAAAATTACGCGACAGTACCCGACTTAACTGTCAAAATGACCAATAAAATACTTAGCATGATACTTACAGTTTTGAAAGTATTCAAGCATGCGGCCTACACTTTTTTGAATTTCATCGGCATTAATCAAGGCACGGAAATCCTCATTTTTGATCTATCGGTTATGCCTAGCCGACCAACAATAATGGCGTATTATTCCAGATTAATGTTCTTGCCAAGTGTATATATGCAAACTTTTGAAGAAGCTTTCTTTACAGGATATTTTGAGATTGATTCCAAAATCTTTTTGAAGATGTCGTCAAATTTAAATGCCAGATTAGTGGCATATGAACTTAGCTTCTTCGCCGATCACAGACAGCCACCCAATGATGGTGTGAAGGCAGAACAATGGAAACAACTAATGATACGTGAAGCCAATCTGCTAAATGATACAGAGCAAACAATATATAGAACATATGCCCGTCGCTTATCAAAGCCTGTCGGGGACGACAGAGTCCAGGAGGGGGGCAGTCTTGAGGGAGAATCAAGTAAAAGAAAGAAAAGAAGAAGACAACGAAAGAAGCAGCTTCACCAAAAAGAAATATCTGAAGATATATCTCAGCAAGAAGCCCCGCAGGGGCGCAACACCCATCTCTGCACAGAGCCCCGTAGGGGCACGCATCAGGCAACAACGCGAATCATCCAGGTCCTGCACGGTGGAAGAAAGTAAACAGGCTCAAAGCAATACAATGGGGTCACATGTTTGCAACCAGGACAAATCAGAGTACCACAAGCAAGACATAGGTCACTGGTGGCGTGCGTGGCAACCCAACTGAATATAGCAACCCAGATATGTGATATACGGAATACCAAGGGGCAAAACAGAAGCAAAGGACATAGATCGGACAAAATAACAAATTCTCTAACGGTCCTTATTGCTTCTTCGACCACTGGGTGCGTGTATTCAAAACTCTTAAAGTAAGCCAAAAACAGAAGCAAAGGACAAACCTCGGATAAGATACCCAATTGTCTGACGGTCCTTATTGCTTCTTCGACCACTGGATGCGTGCAGACAACAAACTGAGGACAAGAAGCGGAGCCTGTCAAGG
>CM035436.1:62959278-63016778 GCA_020310875.1 Ceratopteris richardii
ACTTTGCACAAGACTCTCTTTAGAGATTACACATCTTCTCCAAGTTAAATCATTTCAAAAGATTAAGTATATCTTTAGAAATGATCCTCACAATTCACCTATGTCTAAAATTGTAGTTTTATACATTTGACTTTGGCACCTGTAACTTCTAAAGCATAGTTCTCTCAAACTATAACCTGTTTATTCTACCTTCCAACTTAAAAAATGAGTGGTGGCTTGCTCAAAACTTTACACTGTGGAAGGAGAACTGTCCAAAACATTAGCATCGAATTTTGCACTTGTTGCAACTTTACTTCTTCACATTTACACATGTAACATGTTCCTACTCTCAATTCTCTCAGCCTGATCATAATTAGAATCTGAAAAACTTGTATAGAGGTCAATCAACTATATACTTAGACTTGTACAAAAGCATTTCACAAAAGATTAAACACAGAAGGAGTTCTCAGCAAAAGATCAGGCGCAACATTTCTTCATCTCTGAAAATTTTTAAATCTGAATGATGAGAGAAATCTCTTCACTTCTAAAAGTGTCTAATGACTATTCTAACTTCTAATTCTTCTCTTTACATGCTCTCTCATACTTGCCCCGACTTTTTACTTGTATATATAGGCATATATGTACAAGCTCATGACCATACAAAAAGTATATGTGTGCTAATTACAAACTAATGTACATATGTATACAAGTCTTCATCTTCTGATCATGTACTATCTTCAAGCTTCATAAACCAATCTTTTCTTCATTCTTCGACTTTAAGTTTTTATCCAAAACATCAATCGGTGGTTGACTTGCACCAACAACTCCCCCTCAATCATCTACTGAGGTTTTCTCTATCTTCTTTATACCTGCCATGTCTTTGAATCTTTTTAGCTTTGATCCATCCAAACTTTTGGTTAACATATCAACAATCTGATCTTTTGTTGAAGTATGTATGACTTCAATCTCCTTATCAATCACCTTCTCTCTTAGAAAATGGTACTGAATCTCAATGTGTTTAGTCCTGACATGAAAAATAGGGTTAGTAGCTAGATACAATGAACTCATGTTATCTCCTTGAATAGTGGGTGTACTTTGAATGATGTAAAAAATCTTCACAAGAGTCTTTAGCCATATAACTTCCTTTGCAGCTTCAACCATACCTTTATACTCTGCCTCTGTAGATGATAAAGCAACTGTGTGTTGTTTCTTAGAACACTAAGAGATTAATTTATCTCCCACATAACACAAGCATCCATATGTTGATCTCCTATCATCAGGATTACTTGCCCAATCTATATCGCTATATATCTTGATGTTTGTATCTGATGTAAACCCATAATACAAACCTTCCTTGACTGTACCCTTAATGTACCTCAACACTCTTTTTCTGCAACCCAATGTTCTTTTCTAGGACAATGCATGAATTGGGACAACACTCCATCTGCATATGACAAATCAAGCCTAATTAATTTAGCATAGATAAGACTACCAACCAGGCTTTGATATAGCTTCATATCCTTGAATTCTTCTCCTCCATATTTGCTCAATTTGTGATTCACCTCCATTGGAGTAGGGGCTACCCTGCAATCATCAATTTTAAACTTGATCAACAGGTTCTTCAAATACCTTTCTTGAGTAACATACACTCCATGTTGAGTGTATGAGATCTCCATGCCCAAGAAATATGACAAGTCTCCCAAGTCACTAATCTTGAACTCTTTCTCCATTTGCTTCTTTAGACTTTGTATGCCCTTCTCATTTGTACCCGTAAGAATTATGTCATCAACATATATGCACATGTAAATGAACCCATCATCACTTGCTTTGACAAGCAAGCTACAATCTGCTTTAGATACTTGAAACCAAGTTCCTTCAAGAACTTCACAAGTCTATAATTCCATGCCCTTGGGGCCTGGTTCAAACCATACAAAGCTCTCTTAAGCTTACATACATATTCTGAATATATTTTATCTCTGAATCCTTCTGGTTGCTCCATGAAAACATCATCTGAAACATAACCATTTAGAAAGGCATTTTTCACATCTAATTGACATAACCTCCAACCTTTACATGCAACAATGGCTATGAGTGTTCTAATGGTTGTCATCTTTGCCACAGGACTATAGGTCTCATCATAATCTATACCATATGTTTGAGCATACCCTTTCACAACAAGTCTAGCTTTATACGTAGACACACTTCCATCTGCATACCTCTTGGTTTTGTAGACCCATTTGCGTCCAGTGATCTTCTGACTATTTGGTTTAGGAACCAAATCCCAAGTCTCATTTTCTATTAATGCATCATAATCTTCCTGCATAGCTTTCTCCCAATTTTCCTTACTTTTTTCCTCTTCATATGCAGAAGGGTCTTCATCTGCTTTCACCATGTAAGCATAGTCTTTAGTAGTCAAAAAAGAAGTTCATAGCTATACCTTGTAGGTTGCCATTTGTGTCTTGATGTCCTTCTGAGTTCTCCACTTCTTGAAGTTTCTGGTTCATCACATTCTGGATTAAATCTTGGCACTTCTTCAACTTCAACTTGTACTTCATTGTTCTCTTCTTCATCAAATATCTGAACCTTTGATTTACCTTTCTTCTGATGCACAACATCTTCATCACTTGCATGAATATTGATTGTACCTGCATACAAGTACCTTGCTCATCAAACGTAACATCCTTTGATACAAGGAATTGTTTTGTGGATGCAATCCACAATCTATATCCCATCTACTTATCATCATATCCAATGAACACATACTTTTCAGCTTTAGATTCCAATTTATGCCTCAACTGTGATGGCACATATGTATAGGCCAAACATCCAAATACTTTGCAATGATCTAAGGTAGGTCTCTTACCCCACCATGCCTCATATGGTGTCATTCCCCGCAAAAGCTTTACATGGTAACCTATTGACCAAATATGTAGCTGTATTTATAGCCTCAGCCCACAAATAATTTGGACAATTTTTCTCCTTCATCATGGATCTTGCAAACTCAACAAGAGTTTTGTTTCTCCTTTTTGCTACACCATTTTGTTGAGGAGAGTACCTGCAAGTAACTTCCCTTTTTATACCTGCATTCCATAAGTAATCACTAAACTCATTACAGAAATACTCTCCCCCTCCATCTGACCTTAGTCTCTTCAATTTTTGACTTGTGATTCTTTCTGCATATACATGATAATGTTTGAATGTATTAAATACCTCTGATTTATCTTTGATCACATAGATAGTGATCCACCTTGTAGCATCATCAACATAAAATCACATAATATCTTGAACCATTTATATTGAAATCCTTTCATGGTACCCACACATTTGTGTGTACCAATTCAAGCTTCTCTGAATACATAAATCCATGCTTATTGTATGATTGCTTATGAGCCTTACCTAATTGACATGCCTCACATCTGTATGTCATATGTTGACCTGCAACATTAGGCAATCCAAGCACTGAACCATTGTTAACCATATCCTTAATACCTCTTTCATTGAAATGTCCAAGCCTCTTATGCCAAAGATCTAACTCAGAGATCTTATGTCCTTCATAAGTGAAGAAGGCATAACCAAAATTACCTTGAATCTTCAATGTGAAGAGTCTTCCTTCCTTCTTCCCTGAAACAATTTGTTTATACCCATTGCTAGGGTCTTCCACAAAAACTCCATCATTAGTGAACCTTACTTCATAACCTTTTTCAACAATTTTCCCTACACTTATAAGATTCTTTGGAATTGTAGGAACATACAAGACCGTACTCAGAAGAATACTTCCATCCTTGGCCTTCACTGATCCAATTGACCTCACATTGTGCTTTGTATTGTCACCCGTTTGAACGACATGATTACTTGTTACATAATCAGAAATGGATTGAGAGGCCTTCTTCTTGAATGTGGTAAACTCTGCCCACAAAGATGCCTTCCTTGACTTTGTAGTGTTTTGGAAATGCTCCTCCAAAGAATTCCATATATCACTTGCACTTTCAAGACCTCTAATATGAGGTAGCAAGTAGTCATTGACTCCCATGTAGATAATGCTCCTTGCTTGAGCATCCTTCTTCTTCCAAGTCTTCAGATCTGAGAGTTCATCCCTATGTGGAATACTAGGATCTCTGAATTGTAGTTTTTCTTCTTCACCTGTAATGTAACCTATCAAGTCTTTGCTCATGAGATGAGCTCCCATCCTCATTGACCATGCTGGATAGTTTTCTCTATCCAATTTCTCTATCTGAAGAGAATCTGCCATCCTTTCTTCATGTGTGTATGAAATTCTTCAACCTTTATGAGGAATAAATGTACCTTTAATTCCAATGGAGTTCCTTTTGATCTTCTTGATAGCTTCATGCCTCCTTCTCAAGCTTTCACTTCAAACTTTCACCTTTGTGCCTTCAAGTGTTAAGTTTTGTATGACTGCAGCAGTCGAGGTCCTCCTTTCTTCTATTTTGATAATTTTTGCTCTAATACCACTAATGGACAGTGTTAATCTCCAAAAGAACAAGTCATCCTTGATGTTAGAGCACCTCTATATCAAGAACAACTTAAAACCTTTACCAATTTGGAGGATCAATACTAGATTATCAAAATCTTGAACAAACTGTGAAGAGAGCTAATACTCAGAAAGTATGTTGCACATAGCTCAATCATTGACTGATCAAATGTGTAAAGATTTTGATAAAAATTTGCAGAAGATGTTGGCTAGAGATTGCGCATCTTCTCCAAGTCAAATCATCTCAAAACATTAATTATATCTTGAGAAATGATCCTCACAATTCACCTATGTCTAAAACTGTACTTTTATACAGTGGACTTTGACACTTGTAACTTCTAAAGCATAATTCTCTCAAAGTGTAACCCGTTTATTCAAATTCTTTTAGCCATAGGTAGATTACCTTCCAACTTAAAGAATGAGTCCTTGCTTGCTCAAAACTTTACACTATGGAAGGAGAACTGACCAAAACATTAGCATCAAAGGCAACTTTTCTTATTCACATTTACACACGTAAATGTTCCTACTCTCAATTCTCTCAGCCTAATCACAATTAGAATATGAAAACTTGTATAGAGGTCAATCAACTATAGACTTAGACTTGTACAAAAGCATTTCACAAAAGACTAAACACAGAAGGATTACTCAACAAAAGATCGGGTGCAACATGTCTTCATCTCTAAAAATTTTTACATCTGAATGATCAGAGAAATCTCTTCACTTCTAAAAGTGTCTACTGACTATTCTAATTTCTAATTCTTCTCTTCACATTTCAAGCTTCATAAACCAATCTTTTCTTCATTCTTTGACTTCAAGTTTTTATCCAAAACATCAATTGGTGGTTGACTTGCACCAACATACGTGTATGTGTCTGTGTGTGTATGTGTATGTGTATGTGTATGTGTATATGTGTGTGTATGTGTATGTGTATGTGTATGTGTGTGTGTGTATGTGTATGTGTATGTGTGTGTGTGTATGTGTATGTGTATGTGTATGTGTATGTGTTGAAGTTCAAGGTCAAGAACAAAGCACATAAGTGCATCAAGGAAGTGGACACCCAAGAAGAAGGAGCATGTAGGGAGCTCCAAGAAGCACATGTCAAATTTTTTGAAGAAATCCCTATAAAAATAATGATTTTTATCACTAAAAAGCATTGTAAATACCATTTCATGTTTTTGTAACTCCATTTTGTCCAAGCCGAGGAGTCCTCCAACTTGAGGAGTATTAGAAGTATCATCCTACCGATTTTCATAATTTTTAGACTCTATTTGAGCCCGCAATTAAGCCCTAGAAGCTACTTTTTAACTAGGCGAGAGACTAGGTCTGGACAACACCAAAATCACTCAAAAGACTATAAAAAGAGATAGAGAGCTCATTTTTGGGGATAGGTTGTGGTAGAATTGAGCTTTTGTAAGAGAACTCTTTGATAATCGAAGATCTTTCATTGTTCCACTCTTTGCTCTTACCTTGTGTGCGTGCGTGTGTGTGTATGTTTTTGTAATTTCATTCACACACTTGTGCACATCACTTGCTCTTGGTCTTTATACCAGTTTTCACGTCTCCACGGATTGACATTTATGAGGTGAAGCTCCTCACGTTGGTACTTGCCATTGTGCTAGAGTGACATCAAATTTCAAAGGATTTTGAGCAATACAAGAGAACCTTGGGACCAGAAAACAAGGCTTATGAACCTGAGATCTGGTAGACACCTAGGTAAGGATAGACAAAGCATTAGATCATCTGAGGCCAGTGTCAACCATACAGCTAAGTCTTGGGCACAACAACTTAGTGGTTATCCCTACGTGGTAAGTTCTGACACAAGTGATTCGGAAATTTCTTTTAGCATGGGGGGACCCACACATACCTCAAGAACTACCTATTTACAAACACCAAAAGGCCTTTATAAGACACAATTGGAGTATATAAGGACCAACCAATTAGGTGCACACATCTATGAGGATGGCCTGAGGCGATCAATGTTCCAACTCAGAAATCTAGATCAACCTTTTTGTTGGTGCAGACCAATCACCAATTGAAGACTTGGAAGGTTAAAGAGTGAAGGAAGGATCAACCATTGAAACTTGGAAGAAAGACATATTCAGAGGATAAGAGAAGTGTACACATATGTACATTAGTATAGTCATAGGTGACTCAGATCTTTGTTTGAGTAAAATCTTGTACAAATTATCTATAAATACTTTGAGAAAAGTCGGGGCATGTATGAGAGCATATGTAGAAGCCAAGATTGAGGAAGTTAGGAATCAAGAGATAGAGAAAAGTTAGTTTGAATTAGCTCTCATCACTCAGTTGTAAGTTTCTGAGTTAATGAAGAAATATTGCGCCCGATCTTTTCGTGTCTGCTCCTTCTGTGTTTAATCAATTGTGAAATCCTGTTGAGGATATCTAAATTGTTAGTTAATGAGCCTGTGACCTGAATTTCAGAGTCTAATTGTAATCAGGCTAGGAGAATTGTTAGTAGGAACATTCATATGTGTTGAGTGTCTACAGTTCTCTGAAACAGGCGCAAATAGTCGAGTTTAATCTTTTGGTCAGTGCTCACTCCATAGTTTAAAGTTTTGTGCAAGTAAGCACTTAATCTTTAAGTTGGAAGGTGATCTACTCGTGGCTAAAAGCATTTGGCAAAACGGGTTAGATATTGTGAGAACCAAAGTTAAGAAGTTAGGGGTGTCTAGATCGACTTCTCAGAAGTGCAGATTCAGACATAGGTAACTTGTGAAGTCAATTTCTCAAGTTATACTATAGCTTTTGAAGTAATTTAACTTGGAGGTGATGCGCAATCTCTAGGAGATGATTCATACAAAGTTTCATAAAAAACTTTACACGTTTGATAAGTCAATGTGAAGAAATTCTGCAGCAGACTTTTCTGTGTTTCACTTTCTTCACAGATTTTCTTAATTTTGATAATTTGGAGATTGGACCTATAATTTAGTGAAGGTTTTGACTTACTCTTGACATAGAGGTGTTCTAAACTCAAGAGTAGGTTGTTCTTTTGGAGATTAACACTCTCCATCAGTGGTATCAGAGCAGGAGACATCAAATCAAGGAAAGGAAGGTCCCGACTGCTGCAGATTCAAGAAGTTCAACATTTGAAGAGCTAAGAAGTGAAAGCTTGGAGTCAAAAGCCTAAGGAGAAGACTACTCGACATCAAGAAAGGCAAAAGGAGCCTAATTCGAAGTAAAGGTACATACATTGCTTGTAAAGCTTGAAGTTTTCAATACACAGGTGGAAACAAGATGGGAGATGCTCTACAAATAGAGAAATTGGATAGGGAAAACTATCCTGCATGGTCAATGAGAATGGAAGCTCATCTTATGAGCAAAGATTTAATTGGTTATATCACAGGAGAAGAAGAGAAGCCAGAATTTAGAGATCCTAGTGTTCCAACTAGGGAAGAGTTAGCAGATCTGAAAAATTGGATGAAAAAAGATGCTCAAGCTAGGAGCATTATCTATATGGGAATCAATGATTACTTGTTACCTCACATTAGAGGTCTTGAAAGTGCAACTGACATATGGAATGCTTTGGAGGAGCATTTTCAGAACACTACAAAGTCAAGGAAGGCATCCTTATGGGCAGAGTTTACTACCTTCAAGAAGAAGGCCTCTCAGTCCATCTCAGATTATGTGACAAGGATGAAAGATATTGGAGATGCTTTAGGAGCTGTTGATGAAGACATTGAGGAAGATAAATTGGTAAGGCAAATCCTTACAGGGTTGAGAGGTGATGACAAATGGAAGCCATTTATTTTGTCTACAGAACTATCACTTGACCATTTCACTCCTGATTTAAATCAATTGTTAGGTCATATGCTAACATTTGAGCAGGATGTTAAAGGAGATTGTGACAAGAGTACAGGACATGCAATGTACTCAAAGGATAAGAAGAAGAATAGCAAAGGAAAACAACAAGCAGGTGAAGATGAAGGAACAACTACTCAAGCCAACTTTCTAAGAGGAAGAGGAGGTAGCAAAGGTAGAGGAAGAGGCAGGAATAATAAAGATGGAGGCAAAGCTTGCTGGATTTGTGGTAAGACAAATCACTTAGCTAATGATTGTTGGCACAATAATCAGAATAATAATGGATATAGTCAAAACTATAATGCAAGAGGAAGAGGTGGCAGAAATCAAAGAGGTAATTACAGAGGTAGAGGTGGAAGGAATTACTTTGGAAGAAATGCAGGTAGAGGATTCCAAAGTCAACAATACAACAACACCTACTACAATTATGCTTCAGATCAAAAGGAAGATTCAACACTGATAATGAATGCAACTTGTGAAAGGCAGAGTGAAGATCAAAGAGTCTTCTACATTGACTCAGGATGTAGTAATCACCTGAGTGGTAACATATCTTTGATGACTGATTTGGAAAGTAAAGTTTTTAATCATGTTGTTCAAACAGGTGACAACACAAAGCACAATGTGAAGTCAATAGGATCAGTGAAGGCCAAGGATGGAAGCACCTTATTGAGTAAGGTCTTGTATGTTCCTACAATCCCTAAGAATTTGATAAGTGTAGGTCAAATTGTTGAAAAGGGATATGAAGTAAGGTTCACTAATGATGGAGTATATGTGGAAGACCCTAGCCAAGGGTATAAACAGATTGTTTCAGGAAAAAAGGAAGGAAGATTGTTTACATTGAAGATTCAAGGCAACATTGGTCATGCTATGTTCACATATGGAGGTCATAAGATCTCTGAGTTAGATCTTTGGCACAAGAGGCTTGGACATTTCAATGAAAGAGGTATTAAAGATATGGTTAACAATGGTTCAGTGCTTGGATTGCCTAATGTTGCAGGTCAACATATGACATACAAATGTGAGGCATGTCAATTAGGTAAGGCTCATAAACATTCCTATTCCAAGCATGGTTTTATGTACTCAGAGAAGCTTGAGTTGGTACACACAGATGTGTGGGGACCATCAAAGGATTTCAGTATAAATGGATCAAGGTATTATGTGATTTATGTTGATGATGCTACTAGGTGGATCACTATCTATGTGATCAAAGATAAGTCAGAAGTGTTTAATACATTTAAACACTATCATGCATATGCAGAAAGAATTACAGGACATAAGTTGAAGAGACTAAGGTCAGATGGAGGGGGAGAGTATTTCTCAAATGAGTTCAGTGATTACTTATGGAATGCAGGTATAAAAAGGGAAATTACTTGCAGGTACTCTCCTCAACAAAATGGTGTTGCAGAAAGGAGAAATAGAACAATTGTTGAGTTTGCAAGATCCATGATGAAGGAGAAAAATTGCCCTAATTATTTGTGGGCTGAGGCTGTAAATACAGCCACTTACTTGGTTAATAGGTTACCATGTAAAGCCTTGCAGGGTATGACACCATATGAGGCTTGGTGGGGTAAGAGACCTACCTTGGATCATTGCAGAGTTTTTGGGTGTGTGGCATATGCATATGTGCCATCACAATTAAGACACAAATTGGAACCCAAAGCTGAAAAGTATGTTTTCATTGGCTATGATGACAAGCAGATGGGCTATAGGTTGTGGAGTCCATCAACAAAACAATTTATGGTTTCTAAAGATGTTACATTTGATGAACAAAGCACTTGGTATGCAGGTACAATCAAAATCAATACAGGTGATGAAGAAGAAGTGAGTCAAAGAAAAGGTAAATCAAAAGTTCAAATATTTGATGAGCAAGAGAATAATGAAGTGCAGGTTGAAGTGGAAGAGACACCAAGATTTGATCCTGAATGTGAAGAGCCAGAAACCTCAAGGAGTGGAGAACTCAGAAGGTCTACAAGAAATAGGTGGCAACCTACAAGGTATAGTTATGATACTTCATTTCTAGCCACAAAAGATTATGCTTACATGGTGAATACAGATGAAGACCCTTCTACATATGAAGAGGCAAAAGGTAAGGAAAAATGGGAGAGTGCTATGCAGGAAGAATATGATGCACTATTGGAGAATCAAACATGGGATTTGGTTCCTAAACCAAATAGTCAGAAGATTATTGGATGCAAGTGGGTCTACAAGACAAAAAGGTTTGCAGATGGAAGTGTGTCTAGATACAAGGCTAGACTTGTTGTCAAAGGCTTTGCTCAGACATATGGTATTGATTATGATGAGACATATAGTCCTGTGGCAAAAATGACAACCATAAGGACACTTATTGCTATTGCTGCATGTAAAGGTTGGAAGCTATGTCAACTTGATGTGAAGAATGCTTTTTTGAATGGTTACATTTCAGATGATGTATTCATGGAGCAACCTCAAGGGTTCAAAGATAAAAGGTATCCAGATCATGTGTGCAAGCTCAAGAGAGCTTTGTATGGCTTGAAGCAGGCCCCAAGGGCATGGAACTATAGACTTGTGAAGTTCCTTAAAGAACTTGGTTTTCATGTGTCTAAAGCAGATAGTAGCTTGCTTGTCAAGGCAAGTGAAAATGGTTTCATATACATGTGCATATATGTTGATGATATAATTCTTACAAGTACAGATGAAGAAGGAATACAAAAGCTCAAGAGGCAAATGGAAAAGGAATTCAAGATAAGTGACTTGGGAGACTTGTCATACTTCTTGGGCATGGAGATTACATATACTCAACATGGAGTATTTGTGACCCAAGAAAGGTATTTGAAGAACTTGTTAATCAAGTTTAAAATGGATGATTGCAGGGTAGCACCTACACCAATGGAGGTGAATCACAAATTGAGTAAGTATGGAGGTGAAGAATTCAAGGATATGAGACAATATCAGAGTTTGGTTGGTAGCCTTATCTATGCTACTCTAACTAGACCTGATTTATCATATGCAGTAGGAGTTTTGTCTCAATTTATGCATTGCCCAAGGAAAGAACATTGGATTGCAGGACAAAGGGTGTTGAGGTACATTAAGGGTACACTCAATGAAGGTTTGTATTATGGGTTTACCTCAGATACAAATATCAAAATTTATAGTGATGCAGATTGGGCAGGTAATCTAGATGATAGAAGATCTACATTTGGGTACATGTGTTATGTGGGAGATAAACTTATCTCATGGTGTTCCAAGAAGCAACATACAGTTGCTTTATCTTCTACAGAAGCAGAGTATAAAGGCATGGTTGAAGCTGCAAAAGAAGTAATTTGGGTCAAGACATTGATGAAGAGTCTTGATATTATGCATGGGGTACCAATCATATATGGAGATAACATGAGTTCATTGTATTTAGCTGCTAATCCTGTTTTTCATGCCAGGACCAAACACATTGAGATTCAGTATCACTTTCTAAGAGAGAAAGTGATGGATAAGGAGATTGAAGTCATACATACTTCAACAAAGGATCAGATAGCTGATATGCTTACAAAAAGCTTGGATGGACCAAAGTTACAAAGGTTCAAAGACATGGCAGGTATAAAGAAGATAGTGAAGACCTCAATTGATGATTGAGGGGGAGCTGTTGGTGCAGACCAATCACCAATTGAAGACTTGGAAGGTTAAAGAGTGAAGGAAGGATCAACCATTGAAACTTGGAAGAAAGACATATTTAGAGGATAAGAGAAGTGTACACATATGTACATTAGTATAGTCATAGGTGACTCAGATCTTTGTTTGAGTAAAATCTTGTACAAATTATCTATAAATACTTTGAGAAAAGTCGGGGCATGTATGAGAGCATATGTAGAAGCCAAGATTGAGGAAGTTAGGAATCAAGAGATAGAGAAAAGTTAGTTTGAATTAGCTCTCATCACTCAGTTGTAAGTTTCTGAGTTAATGAAGAAATATTGCGCCCGATCTTTTCGTGTCTGCTCCTTCTGTGTTTAATCAATTGTGAAATCCTGTTGAGGATATCTAAATTGTTAGTTAATGAGCCTGTGACCTGAATTTCAGAGTCTAATTGTAATCAGGCTAGGAGAATTGTTAGTAGGAACATTCATATGTGTTGAGTGTCTACAGTTCTCTGAAACAGGCGCAAATAGTCGAGTTTAATCTTTTGGTCAGTGCTCACTCCATAGTTTAAAGTTTTGTGCAAGTAAGCACTTAATCTTTAAGTTGGAAGGTGATCTACTCGTGGCTAAAAGCATTTGGCAAAACGGGTTAGATATTGTGAGAACCAAAGTTAAGAAGTTAGGGGTGTCTAGATCGACTTCTCAGAAGTGCAGATTCAGACATAGGTAACTTGTGAAGTCAATTTCTCAAGTTATACTATAGCTTTTGAAGTAATTTAACTTGGAGGTGATGCGCAATCTCTAGGAGATGATTCATACAAAGTTTCATCAAAAACTTTACACGTTTGATAAGTCAATGTGAAGAAATTCTGCAGCAGACTTTTCTGTGTTTCACTTTCTTCACAGATTTTCTTAATTTTGATAATTTGGAGATTGGACCTATAATTTAGTGAAGGTTTTGACTTACTCTTGACATAGAGGTGTTCTAAACTCAAGAGTAGGTTGTTCTTTTGGAGATTAACACTCTCCATCACTTTTGGACTTGAACACCTAGTGGTCAAGTTCAAAGAGGGGTCATACATTGATAAGGAAGGAACCATGTATGTGGTGACAAGTGTACCAGACAGGATAGATGAATTTGGAAATATCATTCCTGAGAACGACATAGGAGACCTAGAGCAAGGAGACCTATGACGAGAACCCAAGAATCCTAGAGGTAAATCAGTCTTAACTAGAGTGATCACTCCTGAATGGATCCCCCAAGACAACAAAAACATCAAACTATTCTTGAATAGAGAAATAGAGGAATCCTTTTGGAAATTCAAGCCAGATCAACCTAGCAGAATGGGTGGAGTCACCATCCATGAATTCAAAGACCCTGAGACACCAGGCAAAGTTGTCTATCTAGATAACACATCGGAGGGAATGTTCTTAGTGATGGAGCATGATAGACATGCATACACTTGGCAAGGTGAATCAATTTTCCCTCCACTAAGATCTAGTGTTTCCCATGGTCTCCAAGGAGCAGGATCATCCAAGGCTCATGAAACCCAACGAGAATGAACCAGATAGAGAGACTTGAGGTTAGCTTTGCACACACGATGGGTAGAGACCGATCGGGATTGGAAAATGAAAGACCTGAAAGAGAAAGACATAGAGCACAGAGGCATCAAAGAGATGAGCATGATTTTCCATTGCCTAGACACTGCGAGCACCCACGAACCCTTAGACCCTCTCAAGGGGTTAAGGCAATGAAGAACTACTTTGATGGGTCAAGAGATGCTTATGATCATGTGGAAGAGTTCAAACAAGTGTTAAGAGCTGAACAAGTTGAGGACTTGTTCACACAGTTCGAGGCATTTGGTTTGACCCTCAAGGGCACTGCCTTAGCTTAGTTCCAACCCCTGAGCAGTCGCAATTATCAAAACATAGGTATACTGCTAGATGAATTCATTGTAGAATTTTCCAAGAGTGGCATCAGGCATAATCCATCATCCTTGATCCATAGCTTCAAGCAGACACCTCAAGAAATAGTACGACTTGCAGGAAGACGGTTCAAACAGTACATAGAAAGATGCCCTATTCCCGAGTTACCCACACCAGCCAAACAAGTGGCTTTGTTTTTAGATGGCTTGCTAAGCACCAAGTTGAGATCATATGTGTACTTGAAAGAGCCTAGATCCATAGAAGAGTGTCTGCGGATATGTATTGACATAGAAGACAATTTGGGTGAGAAGTTAGGACTGTCAAAACTCTATTAGGATTCAGACAGTTCTACTACTCATACTTCCAGAACCTCCACGGAGATAGATGAGATAGCTGAGAAAGTTGCCAAGAAGCTAGGAGTTCAAAATAGACAAGCACCAAGGGTCACCTCATTGAAGCGATGCTACAATTATGGAGGAGACCACATGGCTAATGTTTGCCCAATGATGGTTCAACCCCAAGGAAACCCTAATGCTCTATATTGCACCATTGAGAGGAAATACACAAACCATACGGCTCAAGATTGTCCGTACAATAGGCAGGCTATCAGACAAAATTATTAGCAACCTTACCAGCAGGGTAAGTATCAGAATCAATACCAACAGCCATATTATAGGCCGCAACAACAATATCAGGCACCATATAGACCACAACTAGTCATAGGAAGCCAACCACCAGCTCTTGCCAATGCGATTCCAGTTAAGTATGTAGTGGCAGAGGAGAACCTTAATAGCGCATTGGTGCCAGTGACCCCCTTTGGTCTCAGAAAATGACTCTCATGCTCATAGTTCAGACTACTCCCATGAAGATAGTCCACATGGTTATTACACAGAGCCACTTAAGCATAGTGAGACATTCATATCAATATAAGGCACCACCTATGGAACAAAATTAGGAGCCAGAATACTCCAATGTTATGTATACGAATCCCAACCCTAGGCCCCAATCGAGACAGGTAAGATCACAAGCCCCTAGACGACCATGTTTTAGATGTCAGGGTGACCATTTCATTCGTGAATGTCCCCACTCACCGACTCTGGGACAAGGAAAAAACATCACAATACAAGGATTTTGTCTTGAGTGTGGCAAAGAACATCTCCTAAGAGATTGTCCTAAGAATCCCTCTAGTGCATCCAAGGTTACACCCATTAATGTGGTAGGCTTAGTGGTGGATTCAAGTTCAAGTAATAGTAATGTGGCTCCTATACAGGCTGTTACTAGGGCACAAACTATACAACAAGCAAAACCAGCTGACCAATCAGAGTCAAGTGAATCAAGAGAGCCTAGTAAGAGGAAAACAAGAACATGGAAGGATACCCAAGAGAGAACCAATTGTAAGTCGAATAAAAAGCTATCAAAATTAGAAGAAAGCTTGAAAAATGCAAAAACAAAAATAGCAGATATTGCATCTTAAAGCCCCTTGCATGCTGAAGCTCCATCCACTCCACCTCATCCCACCCCACCACCCACTGTAAATAAACCACAACCAGGGTCTATTCTTACAGATCCAACCTCAGAAGGCTTGGACATGATGTTCAAGGCTTATCAGGCTCGCCTTCAAGAAGGGCCAACAACTGCAAACCTAGACAAGAGTTACCCTAGAGTAGATTTAGAGATTGAATGGACAAAAATATGCATGAAAATGGTAGAGCTAGCTCAGGCTATGTTGGAGAGTAGTCAATGGTTGAGTCAGACGAACTCTATCAAACCGGATTTGCATTTCCAAGGTTTACTAGAAAGATTAGAGCAGTTGGTAAACAAGCCCCCGGTTTCTTTACCTCCAGAGGCTCAACCAATTATTGAAGGAGAAATCTCACCACCAATGAAAGCTTATGTTCTTGATTCCATGGATGAGGGAGTACCTCCTTCAATTCAACAGTACTCTCAAGAGTTCTTGTGAGACATACAAGAAGAGAAATGGGCCAAGGAGAAGGATAATCCCCCTCCAATTCGTTGGTGATCTACATGATCAATTTCTCCAAGACATTCCATCTATTTATGGAGACCAAGTAGAGCAACAAGAGGATGAAAGATTAGATTGTGACTCTAATTCTTTACAAGAGTTGCCACAATTTGCAGGCCCATGGGAATCTGAATCTCTTCAGATCAGAGCTCCCACAATATTGGTAAGACATGCAAACTCAGTGGTTCCAAGGAACACCGATGTCGTGAAGAACACTAAGGTTTAGTGTCATCTCACCGTAGAAGAGCTGCTCAAAGTAAAACCTGAGCTATGGAAACATGTGGTAAATCAAGTTCCTGAACTCAATTCCAATGTGTCAAAAGCAGGCTCCAAGCAAAAAGTACCAGAGATACCTCTAGACAAAATAGGAGACATGAGCAAAGTTGAAGAAGGTAATACTTATCTTCCAATCATCTACCAAAGTTACACAACCAAAGCGATCATAGATTCAGGCATAGGTTTTGCAATTGCAGCCACCTCCTTGTGGAAGCAATGGGGCAAACCCACATTAAGACCAACTAGAATGAAGCTTCAATGGTTGATGGCCATATTGAAAGACCTCTAGGATTGCTCGAAGGGATAACTCTAACCACTTGTGGTGTAGAGTTTGAGCACACCTTTGCTATATGTGACTTTGAAAAAAATAACATCTATGAGATGATCCTAGGAAGGCCCTTCCTACGACAATTGCAAATAGTACAAGATTGGGAACAACACTTAGGGGTCACCACCAAGGTCAATTTAAAGGATTATGCCTTTAGAGATGTACCACCCCTAGAGTGGAATCCTATCCACAAAGCAAAAGAAGATTCAATCTCTGTGCATTTTGGAAGTTCTCCTGACCCATCCTGGATGCATGAAGATACTCATTTGTGGATGTGCAAGGTTGCAGAGGAAGAGGAAAGACGCTTAAAAGCGAGAGAAGAAGGAGCATCTCAAGGAGAAAGACCCAGCCTATACACCGATGATCTTTCCGGATGAGGAATTTGAGCCTCATGGTTGGGAAGAAATCTTGGCCACCATGGACATTGTTGTCAATGAAGAACAGTGGACACCTCACTCTGATGAGGAGGGTTATGATATTTCAATGTTCATGTGTTAGCCCTTGCTAGAAGAATGTGACCCTAGTGACTTCATAGAAGAAGAAGAAGAAGTGAACGATGACGATCTAGAGTCCACTGTGATGGATAGTTGCTTCAAATCAGAGGAACACTATCTAGAAGACATAGGAGTATTTACCCAAAGAGAAGAAGAACCTATCACAAGTATCATGAAGTATTTCGATGCAGCACAATGCACTCTCCTTCTCGTGAGCTCCACCACAATATCCTCGGAGTAGAAAACCGAGCTCCTAAGGCTACACACAGTACTCTGCACAGAGACTGCAAAATACGCAGAAAAACATAGTGCATAGGGAGCACAAAGACAGACTGCTTAGGTCTTACAAATGCAGTTGAACTTATAGTTTGTGACTGACCAGGCCACTATATGTTTTATTAAAGAACATATACAAAGAAGTGTCCGATGGCCATTTGGCCTTTCACATGGACACTAACAATAACATATCAAAACGGTAAATTCAAAGGATGGAAGTGAAGGAGCTCAAAAGAAAAAGAAAAGAAGAGTAATGAAACAAGAAGAGGAGGAATTATTGTTTGAAGTACCAGAAAACTTCAAGAAATATGAATTTGAGGATCAGAAAATTTTGCTACGAATGCCTAAGAGAGAGGCCATCATAGGAGAAGCATATGATAATAAAGAAAGGACCAAAAAAATCATAGTTATCATTGAAGAGAACGAAGAGCGATGTACGTACATAGGAGACGACCTAAGTACAGAAGAAGAAATAGAGCTTATAGCTCTATTAAGGGAATATAGGGACGTGTTTGCATGACACTATAGAGATTTGAAGGGAGTAGATCCAAAAATCTGCTCTCATATGATCCCCATGACTGTTGATGCCAAGCCCACCAAACAAAAGCCCTGCATATATAATGACACTTATGCTACCAAAATAAAGGAAGAAATTGACAGGTTGATTGAAGTTGGATTCATCTATGAGATTGAGCATACTGAATGGGTGTCCCCCATTGTAGTGGTGCCCAAGAAGAATGGAAAGTTGTGAGTGTGTATTAACCTTAAGAAAGTTAATGCCGCTACAATAAGAGATAGCTATCCGCTTCCAATCACAGAACATCTATTGGAGTATGTTGCAGGCAAGGAAGTTTACAGGTTCTTTGATGGATTTTCAGGTTACAACCAAGTAGCCATTGCCCAAAAAGATCAACAGAAAATAGCCTTTGCCATAGAGTGGGGAATCTTTGCATTTCGTGCGATGCCATTTGGGCGCACCAATGCACCTGCAACATTCCAAAGGCTCATGTGTCATGTATTCAAGGAGTTCTTGCGAAATAACTTAGAAGTATATGTGGATGATCTATGTGCTCATTCCCAAGAAAGAAGATATCACATGCCTGAGCTCATACAGATCTTCAACAAGTGCAGAGAATATCGAGTGTGTCTAACCCAAAAAAGTGTGTTTTCATGGTACGACAAGGTAAAATCTTAGGTCATTATTTCTAAGAATGGAATATCAACCGATGAGGATAAAGTAAGAGCCATAGGTGAGTTGTTGAGGCCAAGGAACATTAAAAAGATACAAGCCTTTATGGGCCATTGTGGTTATTATCGTAGGTTTATCCACATGTATGCAATCATAGCTAAACCTCTTTAATGCCTTGCTCACAAATTTTGAGTGGAATGATGAATGTGAAAAATCCTTCAATGAGCTAAAAAGACATTTGTGCTCAGCACCAATACTGACCACTCCTGATTGGAATAAACCATTCCATGTCCATGTAAATGTGTCCAATCATGCAATAGGATGCGTGCTAGCTCAACCCATAGGTGAAGGAAATTTAGATTTGCCTATAACATATGCTAGTAGACAATTAAATGCGGCTGAGAAAAACTATACAAAGGAAAGAGAAGGTTTAGGCATGGTATATGCCGTGAAGAAGTTTAGACACTATCTATTGGCCAATAAGTTCAAGTTTTTCATTGATCATCAAGCTTTACTATATTTGGTCAATAAACCTTGCAATACAGGCCGCTTAGTAAGATGGTTCCTCTTACTTATGGAATACGACTTTGAAGTTGTTGTCAGGAAAGGTAGGAGCCATCTTAGGGTGGACCATCTTTCTCGCATCACTTTAGGAGAGCCACCGCAAGGAGTGTCTTATGAACTACCCGACACTTATCTATTCAATTTAGAAGCTATTCCTAAATGGGAAAATAAGTTGGTACCAGTCCTAACCTTCGGACCTGCAAACAAGAATTTAAAAACGAACAAAGAAGAGATTGTAAAATTGCAAAAATATCACATATTGGCAGGAAGCATGTACAAACAAGATATAGAAGGTGTATTAGCTTGTTGTGTTGAGGATGATGAACATAGTACTTGGTTGCAACAAGCCCATGAAGGATTTTTAGGAAATCATTATTCTAAACAACGAACATTGAAGAATCTAAGTGTTAGGAGTGTATTGGCCTAGCATGGACAAAGAAATTCATGTGTGGACTAAGAATTATCCAATGTGCAAGGAGAGACCCCCAAAGAAGCATGCCACCCTTTATCATGTATTGTTAATTCCAGATTGGAGTGCTCCTTTGGTAGAATTTATGAGATCAGGGACACTACCCAGCGAGGCTACTCTAGCAAGAAAACGAAGCATGGAACAAGAGGCTCAGGACTATGCCTTAGTAGGAGACAACCTATACTGAAGAGGGAAAGATGGTTACTTAAGACTGTGTGTTCATGAATTAGACTATTTGAAAGTTTTAGAAATTGCACATAGCGGTGTTGCAGGTGGAAACTTCGGTCCTTACCAAGTAATTAAGACCATTCTATTTTCAGGAATTTGGTGGCCAACTCTTCATATGGATGCACATACCTATATGTCAATGTGCACAATATTCAATAAGAAATATATGTAAGATTGTTTGTTATCTGTTATTTACAAAATAATTTCTTTATAATTTAATTTATGATAATAATAGGTGGATTACATCAAAAGAGATTGACAAAGACTCGATCCCACAAAAGAAACGTGAATGTAGGGAGCTACTATGTTTGATGGAGAAAGAGCTTCCAACATCATTTTTTGATATTCAGGTTCATTTATTAGTCCATCTTCTAAATGAAATAGAGGTTGCAAGTGTTGTAAACACTTGATGGATGTTTTGGGTCGAGCAGTTTATGGGCGACAAAGAGGAAAACCAAAAGGATCTATGGCAAAGGGGTGGATGCTTGAGGAGTGCATATACTCATATACTATGTTAATGAATACCTTGAAAGAGTTCATGAGGAAGATCCACGTGCATGGACCAACGAGTCTTCTTCAAAAATAATAGGTGAGGTATTAAGGTAAGGAAGTTCCATTTCAATTTACATTGCAAGAAAAAAGTGATGTTTCTACTTTTGTAGCATATAATAGCGAATGCATGCAAGCCTTTGTTAGTGAGTATGAACAATAACTTCAAAATCTCTGAAGTAAAAGACGAAGAACAAAAGATATAGATGTAATCTCGATATTAATGAGAATACAAATATATCTTCTTTCACAAATTGGATATATACTCGTATGCAATGAGCCAATGCAGATAATGAACAAATCCCAGATGAGCAAAGAGATTTAATGATAGGTTGTGAAAGAAAGGTACTTTTATTTTAAAAATATTCTATTTTTTCACATATATGTATATCAGTTCTCTTTAATAATTTGATTTTTATTGCAATCTCAAATGTTCACTAATATATGAGCTTTTGGATAGCATATTAGAGTCAAAATGATTGATTTTTTACATAAAATAGAGGATTCTAGCTACCTATTTGATTAACAAGTTTCCATCCAAGTCATTGGATGACACCATATGAGGCTTGGAATGGTAGGAGATCCTCATTGGATCATTGCAAGATATTTGGGTGCATTGCCTATGCACACATTCCATCACAAATCAGAGAGAAACTTGACCCTAAGGCAGAGAAATGCATATTCATTGGGTATGATCAGAATCAAAAGGGATATAGACTTTATAATCCCACTAACAAGGCATTCATAGTTAGTAGGGATGCAGTCTTTGATGAGAATAATTATTGGTTTGAAGATGATTGCAAGAAATTGAAATTGCCATATGATTTGGAAATTTATTTTCCAACCGTAACTCAAGAAGACCAACACCAAGCAGAGGACATCAACTCAGAAAATGAGGACCATGTTGACTTCAAGGCTTGGACGTCAAGAGGAAAGTTCAAATACAAGCAACTAGAGGATCTACCGAGTTGTCCAATCAAGCTTTAAGGAGATCACAAAGAGAAAGTAAGAAGCCCATAAGGTATGGATATGACACATCCTTAGTTACAAAGCACTCTATGTACATCACTAAAGATTCAATGGCAGAGGAGCCTTCTTCATTTGAAGAGGCTAAGAAGAAGAAAGAGTGGAGAGAAGCCATGGAGGAGGAAGTGGAAGCATTGGAGCAAAACCACACTTTGGACCTAGTTCCCAAGAAACCATATATGAAGGTAATTGGTTCAAGGTGCAACTATCATGTGCTAGCTCAAAATATACAAATCTTATACATAACGAACTTGGCTACATAAGAACTATTGCTGGTATCTACAAAATATCATTTTGTCTGTTCAAACAAATTAAAAAAAGTTATTTTTATGATATAGTTTATTTTTTTAAAGCACATAACAATGAATTTTTTATCTTTATATTTTGATAGGTTATTTTGAAGATTGATTGGTTTCAAGTTCAGTGTAAAGGTAGTAATTCCACATTGAGAAGGGAATTATCTAGGTTTTGGGCAATTACTTTGTACCAATGGCATTTTTTTCTTTTGGCAATTTACATAACTCCCAAGTACCATTCCTATGTATGAAATCCATTTCTAATTTTATATCACTCATCCATTGTCATCACATGCATCTTCAAAAGTAAGGGGCTCTTCATTACATGCTATTGCAATAAGAGAATAATTCACAAAATTACTTGATGCATGGCGAGAGCTTGATCTTGTTCTACCAAATAAATGTGCACTCAATTTGTTGTCTTGCAAAGTTTGTTTCACCCACTTTGGCATAGTTTGTGCACTCTTGATAGACATGCATTCATTATGTAATACATCTTCAACATATATATCATGCATGGGCTGAATTTCATGTTCATTTTCAACCATATTTTGTCCCAAATATTCAGCCATATGTGGCTAGAATTTTGAGCAGTTTCTATAATTTTTGCCTCGAAAAATTCAACCATGTTTGGATGGAAATTCTCTACATTTTCAGCTCTATTTTGTTGGAATTTTTCAGTCATTTGAGCTTGAGTTGGCTAGCTTACATGGCCATAATCAAGTGCACCATTTTGGAAAAAGGCATGAGTGTATTGAACACATCTTGTGAGCTAAGTCAATTTTCCAAATACCACATCTCGACTCACAATAATTGTGTTTGTCAATGGATGGTACAAATGATATCACTTACTTTCAACACTATGACCAACAAATATACATTTCTTTGCCTTTTCATCAAGTTTGTGATGTTGTTGTGATGGCACAAGAGCATATGCCAAACAAATAAACATGTCCATATGACTAACCATAGATGTTTACTTCCATCCAAAGCTTATCAAGAAAGTGCTTTCCTTTAACCATACATAGTGTCATTTCAAGGAGTTTTCTATTTTTATGCTCCATAATACCATTTTTCTAAGGTGTATATGGCACCGTACATTGGTGTGAAATACATATTGTTACACTTATGTGTTCCTCGAGTAGCTTTGATGTGAACCTTTTCCCTATACATGGGCACTTTTTACTCTAGTGTTGGCTAGAGGTTATTTCCCCATCTTACCACATACTTCATACTCTCATATGTGGTGGTACTTTGTACTTAGGGATATTATTTAGCTCTTACTTCAGTTCAGTTCATCGTCAATAGAGAGAGCTATTCCAGACATCGTCTTCTTCGTGTGTCTTGCTGCATTTATGCTCCTTGTGTGTGCTTCTCATGTGTCTCTCACACTTCTACACACAGCCAATAGTGGTATCAAAGCAGGTCCAGCTCCTTCTCAAGTTTCAGTTTTTCGCATCGCGACACGCGCGCACTTTTAAGAGTGCAAATCGACTTTGGAGCATAGAAGAGTGAATTTCAACAGCCAAGAAACATTTCCACCAGGTGTGCTTGGGTTTTACCCCCATTTCAAAGCCATTCGTGCATATAGAATTGCCATCAAAGTCACGGTTTGTGAGCTAAAATTTCAGCATTCATTTCAGCTTTCGTCGAAGTAAAGTTTTTGTCACTTTCTTGTTCCTTAGTGAAATGGCGAGCAACAATGACTTGTTTGGCATGCTTCAAGCTGAAGACAAGCTTGATGGGACCAACTATCCGATGTGGTCTTACATGATGAAACATGTTCTTGTTGATAAACAACTTTGGAACATAGTTGCAGATGTAGATCGAAGACCGGCAGGTTCTTCTACTTCACAGTCTACTATCACAGATGGAGCTTCTTCTTCGAGTACAGTGGTTTCTCCTTCTCCATCTACATAGGAGCAGCTTAGATGGGATGGAAAAGATGCTCAAGCTCATGCTTTGATTGCGCTTTCTGTGAAGCATCATATAGTTTCACACATTCAGTCATGTTCTACATCACGATAGGCATGGAACACTCCTGCTTCTTTGTATGCCATGTGTAATGAAGCACGTGTTGCATACTTGAGGAAGCAACTTGAGGATGTATGTATGGCTGAAAATGAGTCGGTGGATGTGTATGTGACACGCATCAAGGACTTGAAATAACAATTGGCAAACATAGATGAGATCATTCTGGATGCATCACTCATTTCTACATTGTTGAAAGGATTACCGGAATCTTTTTCAAAGCTTTGCTACTACACTCCGTTTGGTTGCAAAAGGAAATCCTAATATGTATGCATTTGATGAGGTTTGTCTCTTCTTTTGCAAGAAGAGCAATCTAGAGTGAATAGGAGTGGTTTGATTGAGGGAATGCAAGCACTTGCTATCTCAGAAAAGGGGAAAAGCAAGTATGGTTCAGCTTTGGGTTCATCAAAACCAAAGCCTCAAGCTTCCTCTTCCACTCATTCCTCTAATGATGCCGATTTGCAAAAGAAGAAGAGATGCAAATATTGCCGGAAGGCTGTTCATACAATTAATGAGTGTAGAAAGCTTGCTAAACGCAATGAAAAGAAGAAAGAATCTGGCATGTCTATTGCTGAAAATTCAGCAAATGCAAAGAATGATGAAGCTAACATGGCTCAAGATTTTTGGGAATGTGTTGTTACATGTCATTATGATGGTTCTTTGCATTCTAAATGTATGGTTGTGAGTGAGGTTGATTTCGATTGGTTCTTTGATAGTGGTGCTTCAAAGCACATAACATCATGCAAAATACTTTTTGCCTCTTTGAAAGATGCACCCACAGGAGACTTGTGGTGTGTGCAAACAATTCCTCTTATCCTATCATTGGAGTAGGAGAAATTGAGCTTACGGCTGCAAATGGAGGTGTGATTCTCTTGAAAAATGCATTGTATGTGCTCGGTATCAAGAAGAACTTAATTTTAGTTCTGTTGATTGCCAAAGCTGGACTTCATGTACACTTTGTTGATGATCAGTGTATGGTTCATGATTTCAGCAATGGCCATGTTATCGTGATGTCCGGTACATTATGTAATGTCTTGTATCGCGTGGACACATACAAGAGGGCTGCCTCGAATGCCTTAGTTGCTCATACTTCTTCCATGGCTGAAATGGAGCTTTGGTATGCTCGTTTTGGTCACTTGAACTTCAATAGTTTACCTTACTTACAAAAGAAGGACATGGTTATTGGTTTGCTTACACTTGAGTCCATTGAAAAGCATGCATGTGAAGGTTGCATTCTTGGAAAAATGCATCATGCTTCTTTTCCAAAAGATAGTCACACACACTACAATAAAATTGCAGCTTGTTCATAGTGATGTATATGGTCCCCTCAAGACTCCACCTTTTGGGAATCATGTATATTTTGTTACCTTCATTGATGATGCTACTCGCCATACATGGGTGTATCCTATGAAAGCAAAGAATGAGGTATTTTCTTGCTTCAAAGCATTTTTAGCTATGGCTAAAAATTTTTCTTCACAAAAGCTTTTGAAGCTATGCACGGATCGTGGTGGCGAATACATGTCACATGAGTTTAATGCTTTTCTTTGGGAAAGAGGTATTTCACACCAATGTACGGTGCCATATACACCTCAGCAAAATGGTATTGCTGAGCGTAAAAATAGAACTCTACTTGAAATGGCACGATGTATGGTTAAAGGAAAGCATCTCCTCATAAGTTTTGGATGGAAGCGGGCATGTGTGCAAACTATGTGTTGAATCGCTGCCCTACAAAAGCATTGAGAGTCATCACTCCTTATGAGGCTTGGAATGTTCATAAGCCTATGTTTAGTCATATGCGTGTGTTTGGTTATTTGGCATATGCTCTTGTGCCATCACAACAACATCACAAACTTGATGACAAGGAAAAGAAATGTATATTTGTTGGTTATAGTGCTGAAAGTAAAGGATATCGTTTGTACCATCCATTGACAAACACAATTATTGTGAGTCAAGATGTGGTATTTTCTGAAAATTCAGTTTTCGCTCTACTCGAATGCAAAAAATAGCCAACATTTAGCTCACAAAATGTGTTTGGTACTGTTACAGAGCCAAAGAGCGCACAAAGCAGAGAAAAAGACGGGCCCCAAAATTTTTCCGATTTGGACCACATATTTTTGTAACATATTCATTTTTGTAATATATTTCCCCTTGTAAAGGCACTAGAGGAGTCCTCTAGATGCATTCCCACAGAAGAATAGAAGCTTACCCATGTAAAATAGTAGGAAATTAGCTCTTAGTGAATAAAGTGCCGGTCACTTGTGTGGAAGGACCATTTTTAGGGCACTAGTATATAAGTCAAATGTGACTCTTTGTAGAGGACTTTTTGCCATTGTGAGAAGAGAGAGCACTGAAATTCGAATTTGTGTCTTCTTCCCTCTTCATCGTCTTCTTCGTGAGCTTGTATGCATGTGTATTGCTTGGAACGAGTGCTTGTGAGTGTTGTCTATCCTTGAGAGTGTTTCTTTGCTGTAGGAAAGGTGTGTGCGAGGTGTAGGAAGTGCTGAAGCGTAGGAAAGTAATTTCGTGATTCAGTATTTCTGTCATAACTTGAAGTAGGAGCGTCGGAATTGAGTGAAACCACTGCCATTGGATGCGTCTTCTCGAGAGCTTCGAAACGCACATGCTATTTGCTATGTTTGGAGCTCGGAGCTAGGAGAAAAGTCCAAAATACTGACGGCTGCTGCACCAAGTATCGTTTCGCCTTGACCAACGGTTGAAGCTTGTTAGGATAAGTGTTTTCCTCATTTTTACTCTTGAGTAATTCATTTGCATTGACCATTACACGTTTGCATGTCTTCATACACTCGGCTAGGTTAGTATACTCTTCGGATTGATAAATTAAAAGCGTGTATCCCCACTATATGCACTTGTGAGGGGATTGAGGTACAGTCTCTTTCTCCGCAAGTCCCTAAGTTGAAGCTTAGGTCAACACACTTTTTGGCGCCGTTGCCGGGGAGTGACGAATCAAACCGAGGCATTCGCGTGATGGTAAGTAGCTTTTTGCTTTGAAGAACTTGGAGGAGCGGAAATCTTCTCTTCTTTGGTAAGTCAATTTCAGCCGCACTTGCTACTTCTCATTCTTGGAGTGTGTGTAGTGAGTTGATAGATTAGGGAAGTGAGTAGAAGAAGTAGAATAGGAGTGAGTGGAGAGTAGAGTAGGCTTTAGGTTTGTTCAAGAATTTTCATTTTTCTGTAAGCTAGGAATTTCCAAGTATAAAAGCCAAAAATTTTTTCATTTTCAAGTTACTTGTTGAACAAGTATCGTGGAGAGCTGTGTCGAGTGTCGTGTGAGCCCAGCGATCGTTTCGAGGAAAGCAAGCAAGAGGGGAGAGTTCAGTGCAAAAGAGTTGGACCAAGAGATCATGGGAGCTTCCAAGGTAAACTAAACTACCTGGTTGCTCAAAAATTTCCAGCATTTCAATCTAGGAAAGGTGAAAACGACCTGCGCCGAGTGTCGTTTGGGCTTTCAGGGGGTTAAGAGTATTTGGTTGATTGATACAGTGGGTGAGGGTAAGAGAGAAGAGCTAGGTGAGAAAGGGGGAAACATCAAATCTCAAAAAAAACATTACAAAAAATTGAAAAAGGGTCAAGTATCGCTTTGCTCCTGCGGTCGAGTATCGTTTTACTCCTGCGGTTGAGTATCGCGATATTTCCCAGCGGTCGTAGATCGTTTCAGACAGAGGTCGTAGATCGTTTTGTTAGAGATCGTCTCAGACAGCGGTCGTAGATCGTTTCGTTGGAGATCGTTTCAGACAGCGGTCGTAGATCGTTTGGCTAGAGATCGTTTTGATCAGAGATCGTCGGTCGTATATCGTTTGCCAAGTATCGTGATCCAGAGATCGCGACACTTGTCAAAGGTCGGTATCGTTTCAATTAGGTATCGTCGATCGTTTCTAGTGAAGGTCGCAGATCGTTTATATTCGAGTATCGTGTATCGTCTAGTGAGAGATCGTGTGTCGTTTCAGCCCAAGTATCGCCGATCGTTTCTACTAGAGGTCGTCGGTCGTGTATCGCTTTCTGCCAGAGATCGTTTTGCTAGAGATCGTTTGGTCAAAGATCGTTTTCCAGCGATCGTTTTGATCAAGTATCGTTTGTGAGCGATCGTTTTGGGCAGAGGTCGTAGATCGTTTCATTGAGAGGTCGTGTATCGTTCCCAGCTAGAGATCGTTTGGGGAAAGATCGTTTTCCAGCGATCGTTTCACCCAAGTATCGTTTGTCAGCGATCGTTTTCTCCAAGTATCGTCTGTCAGCGATCGTTTTCTCAGAGATCGTGAGAGTCAAGTGTCGTGACTTGAAATTTTCTTTCAGTCACATTCTTGCCTAAGTTTTCCCTAGACTTCTGAGCTATAACTTAGAACTCTAGAGACTAAAGGTGGACCAGAATTGATCAGAGCTCTTAAGTGAATGAACCTGAGATCAGGAAGAACCCTAGGAAGCCGAAGAAGTGTAATTTCTTCTGTAGGGAGTGCAGCCGAACCATGTAACCGATCACACTATTCTGAGACATCCAGTGAGTCAGAAGGAGAAATCCCCATGGCTTCCGAGGATATGCAAAACACTATGCCCATGATTGGCCAGATGTCCATCATTGAGGGCGAATACAGAACTTCCTTAGAATATGTGAGCACTAACCTCAATGAGATCCCTATCTATTTGGATGGTCTAAACAGATCAGTGGCCAGACTGAGGAAGGCTTCAGAGGCCTACATAGTGCCAAGACCAGCAGTCAAGTATATAGGAGGACTGTACATGGATAAACAAGACATTCAATACGTGGTCACAGAACACCCTGAAATCATTAATGAGCGTGGTGAGGAAAATAATACTTCAAGTTTAAATGGACATGGAACTGAAGAACAAGTAATAACTCCTAGAGGGAGATCGACAATTACTAAACTTTGGAGAGGAGACTTAGTTCCCCAGGACGACACTCTAATAGATGTGTATTTGATCAACGGGATGGAGCACCTGCTCAGAGCCCATTCCTCTATTTGGGAAGCTGCTCCTAATCCAGTTACCATCTATGAGTTACAAGATCCTGAATTCCCCACCATCATCACATATTTGGACAAAGACCACAGAAGGTATTGGCCAGTCACTGAATTAGAGAGAGCTGAGCTGAAATATCAGAACATCCCAGTGTTCCCCCCAAGGGACCAAGCCACTACTTCACGGAACCCACATGGAACTTCTCAAAATGATTCAAGTCAACATTCGGGACAAACACAACAAACTCAACAAACCCAGATCCCCATCAGACCACATGTACAATTCGCAATGCCTGCCACTAATCCTAATTACCGGCCACAACCAGCCATTGACCCAAGACATGGAGTCAATGCCCCAGTCAGACCACAGGTAGTACGAGGACCAGGTTTACCAATAGGAAGACCAAATTACCCTGTAATGCCGAGGCAACCTGAAGCAGGAAGGAGACTAAGACCGATCCAAGTGGCCAAGTGCATGAGAAATCATTATGATGGCTCGAGTGAACCCTATAATCACATAGCGGAATTTAAACAAGTAGTCAGAGCCGAGCAGGTAGATGACTTCATGATTCAATATGAGTCCTTTGGCCTTACCTTGTCAGACACAGCCCTGGCCTGGTTCCAGCCATTGGATCCAAATACCTTTCAGAACATGGATCAGGTTTATCAAGAAATGATTGAAGAATTTACCAAGTCTGGAATCAAAAACAATTCTTCGTCATTAATCCACAGCTTCAAACAAGTTCCGACTGAGTCAGTCAGATTGGCTGCCAGGAGATTCAAGCAGTATGTGGATAGATGCCCCGTAGAAGAGAGACCAACACAAAATAAAATGGTATCTTTGTTCTTAGAAGGACTATTGAACGGAACCTTGAGGTCATTAGTGTACGTGAAGAGAGTTCAAACTTTGCAAGAGTGTATGAAGGAATGTATAGATCTAGAAGATAATCTTGCAGAAGATTTGAAAATACCCCAAGGTAGTGTGAAAAGTGAAGAGTCATCAAGTAGCACATCAAACCCTAGAAACAACGTAGAGGAAATTGCCGACTTGCTAGCAAAAAAACTGAATATACAAGGACAGAGGAATTATCCTACCAATCCTATGAGAATGCCTATGCTTAGAAGATGTATGCAGTGCGGAGGGGATCATCCTTCTCACTTGTGTAGTAGAGGAGTTGTCCCACCACCTGCCTATGCTCCTCATAGATCCTCTGTTCCCGGACCACTACAGTATTGCAGCATAGAGCAGAGTACACAAACCATAGCACTGAGAATTGCCCTTACAATAGGCAAACCAGACCCACACAGCCGTATGTGAGACCATATGGATATCCGCAGAACCAGCAGGGAGGAGAAGCCTTTAGATATCCCTCATATCAGCCGCAGACACCAATACCACGACCATACGCATACCAGAGATTTACACAGCCTCAACCAGTGCTAGGACAACAACCGCCCCACCCTCAGAACGTTGTCCCAGTTAAGATAGCGCAACCAGAGGAAAACTTAGAAAGGGCCATAGTGCCAGCTACACCTTTGACTAGCAGTGAGCCATATGACTCATTTTACGAACCTAGTCAAGGAACATACCCCGATTATGAGAATTCAACAATGGAATATGGGCAACAATATGACCCATATACTTATGGCATGGAAACACTAGAGAGTTCATACAACTACGAGCAAGATTATGTACCATTAATGTATACAGCTCCTAGAGCAACCATGCCACTTCGACCAATGAATAGACCGCCTGTACCTAGAGGACCATGCTACAGGTGTGGAGGTGACCACTATATCAGAGAATGTACATTGCCAAACCCACCACCACCACAACGAAATTGGGAAGGTTACTGTAGCGATTGTGGAAAGGAACATCTTTTCAGAGATTGTCCTAAGAACCCAAACAAAGTCACATCTAACGTACAGATTAACGTGATAGAAGTAATTGAATCGTCAGGGAGTGACAAAGAGTACACGATACCTCTAAAAGCCATAACAAGAGCTAAGGCTAGAGAAAACCCTGATAAAACCATAGAAAATAATCAAAGTGACAAAGAGGGAAATACACCCATCCCTCACCGAATAGAAGACTCCGAAGAACCAGAAAAAAGTATCATCAGTAAACGATCCCAAAGATGGAAGCAAAGGAGAGACAGGATAAAAGAAAAAAAGTTATTGCAGAAAAAGGAAAATGAAAAGAGAAAACCAAAATCAACCGAAGAAGCACAAGTGGAAGAAGAAAATAAAAAGGAGAATGAAAGGGAGGAGGTAGGATCGGTATTAGCAGACCCAATGCCTGAAGATTTAGCTATGTGGATTCAGGCATACAAAGCGAGAATAAAAGCAGGACCAACCATAGAACAATATGAGAGAGAATATCCGAGAGGCGACCTAGAGAAAGAAAGATTGGAAATCTGCAAAAAATTGATAGAAGTTGCCCAACAAACATTAGAAAAACCCGCATCACCCTTACCAAACAACCGAATTTGCAAAGAAAAATTCCAAGAGTGTCTAAATAATCAGGAAAAACCTAACGTAAATAGACCTCTGGACGATGAAATTGGTACTGAGAGAAAGGAAGGATCCATAGTCCCTGAAACAGAAGGAGATTGGACTAAGGATTTATGGGCGAGAGTTCAAGAGAACAAGTGGAAAAAGGTAGAGGGAATGGAACCGCCCTTTGAAGAATTGAAAGCAGAAAACGAAATAGAGGATTCAATACCTGAACTTAATTCAGAAGGGATTTTTCCAATGGATGCAAGTGACAAAGAAGCCGAAGACGATGTAAAGGAACTACCTAATTACACCGGGGAATACGAGCACAACTCGGAATTTTATCGCATTCCATCAATACAGAGACGAGAAACGAATCCATCAGTTCAAACATCGGAGATCATACAACGCCTTGGAGAGGTGAAAATCCCATGCACCTTAACATTCGAAGAATTGTTAAAAGTAAAACCACATCTAAAAGAAAAATTGATAAATCAGTGGGAAGTCAAGGAAGAAAAGAAGGAGGTAGATGACGAAGTGAAAACGATGAGAATTCCAGTGGATAAAGTAGGAGACTTTAGTGAAGGGGATGAAGGAAATACATGTCTACCAATCACTTATAGGGGTTACACAACCAAAGCCATACTAGATTCAGGAGCTGGTGTTGGCATTGCTACCAAAGAAATCTGGGAGAAATGGGGAAAACCAGCATTGAGACCAACACGCATGAAAATTCAAATGGCAGATGGACATACGGAAAGACCCCTAGGATTGTTGGAACGAGTAGTCTTCACTACGTGCGGAGTGGAATTCGAACATACTTTAGCAATATGTCATTTTGAAAGGCCAAGCAACTACGAAATGATCTTGGGAAGGCCATTCATGAGACAGCTAAAGGTCGTACAAGATTGGGGAAGAGATGCAGTGTACCTACAACACGCAGGAGTCACCACTAGGATCAACCTACATACGTACACATATCAAGATGTACCACCTCTGCAATGGAATCAAATCCACAAAGAGGAAGACGATCAATCGATTCATAGTGCAGGTTCTAGTGAACAATCCTGGATGAACGAGGACACTCATCTATGGATATGCCAAGCTGCAAAAAAGGAAGAAGAGAGAAGAAAAAGTTGGCAGCTGAAACAAGGTGTAGAGAGATCGGTACAAGATCCATCTTATATACCACAAGTATTTCCAGACGAAGAATTCGAACCTCATGGTTGGATGGAAATATTAGCCACCCTCGATGTTTGTGTAAATGAAGAAGTGGTAACTATGAACGAATGTATTGATGAGGAGGGTTACGACATTAGTCTGTATATGGTAGTCCTTCAGGAGGCAGGAGAAGGAGAAGTAATTGAGAAAGACTGGAAGGAGGACTACGAGAGCATTGAAATGGAACCAGAACCCCTGGATCTAGGGATTAGTACCACCAACATGGACATCACTGCCAACGAACCACATAAGGACCTCATACAAAAGGAAGAATTGGAAGTTGAAAGGGAGTTAGAAGATGACGATAATAAGCTTCAAGACCAATTTGAGGTACCAGCTCATTTCAAGAAATATGAAGTAGAAGAGAGGAAGATTGCTATTCAAATGCCTAAAAGAGAGGCACAACCGGGAATAGCATATGATAATAAAGAGCAAACCAAGAAAATAATTGTGACCATGGAAGGAGGAGAGGAACGATGTACTTTCATAGGACAGGATGTCTCAGTGGAAGAAGAACAAGAGTTAATTCGACTCATAAGAGAATACCGGGATGTCTTCGCTTGGACTTATAAGGATTTAAAAGGAGTAGATCCCTCTATATGTGAGCATAGAATCCCCATGACATCCGAGGCCAAACCTTCCAAACAGAGACCTTATACTTATAATGAGGTGTACTCAGCCAAGATAAAAGAAGAGATAGATAAGTTGTTGGATGCCGGATTCATATACGAGATAGAACACACAGAATGGGTATCGCCATTAGTGGTAGTGCCCAAGAAAAATGGAAAATTGAGAGTGTGCATAAATCTAAAGAAGGTGAATGCAGCCACTATACGTGATAGCTACCCATTACCGATTACGGATCATCTATTGGAGAGGGTAGCAGGTAAAGAGGTCTATAGCTTTCTTGATGGTTTCTCTGGATACAATCAGGTGGCTATTGCGACTGAGGACCAACACAAGACAGCTTTTGCCACGGAATGGGGTGTGTATGCATTCAGAGTGATGCCCTTTGGACTCACTAATGCACCGGCTACCTTCCAACGATTAATGTGTCACGTGTTCAAGGAATTTTTGAAAAAAAGCATGGAAGTGTATGTAGATGATCTTTGCACGTATTCCAATCAAAGACCTGATCACATACCGGAATTAAGAAAGATATTCAACAAATGTAGGCAGTATAGAGTCTGCTTAAACCCAGAAAAATGTCTCTTCATGGTACGACAAGGAAAAATACTAGGACACATAGTCTCAAGAAATGGGATATCTACGGATGAGGATAAGATTAAAGTCATACTGGACTTACCAAGACCCAAAAATGTAAAGGAAGTACAAGCCTTTATGGGACATTGTGGATATTACCGTAGGTTTATTCACATGTATGCCATAATAGCTAAGCCCTTATACGGTCTATTGACTCAGTTCACTTGGATAGACGAGTGTGAGAAGGCCTTCAACGAGCTTAAAAAGAGGCTGAGTACAGCCCCAATTCTAAAATCACCCAACTGGAGTAAGCCTTTTCATATTCATGTTGATGCTTCGAACTATGCAATTGGATGTATCCTAGCTCAACCGGCGGATGAAGGAAAGCTTGACCATCCAATCGCTTATGCGAGTAGACAATTAAACCAAGCCGAAAGAAATTACACGACTACAGAAAGAGAGGGCTTAGGAATGGTTTATGCAGTCAAGAAGTTTAGACATTACCTCTTAGCCAACAAATTCAAATTCTTCATAGACCATCAAGCTTTGTTGTATTTAGTCAATAAACCTTGTAGCACGGGAAGGTTGGTACGATGGTTCTTGTTACTAATGGAGTTTGACTTTGAGGTAATAGTCAAAAAAGGAAACACACATGTGAGAGCAGACCACCTTTCTAGGTTAAAACACGGAGAGCCACCTAGCGGAGTTCCTGATGATCTGCCAGACACCTATCTTTTTAACCTCGAAGTATGTCCTCAATGGGCCGAAAAGTTGATCCCTATACTTACACATGGACCTAAAGATGGGATCACGCCAAACCGAAAGCAAGATCTTTGGAGGACTAAAAACCTTCACATTATTGCTGGAAGTTTATACCACCAGGATTCAAGCGGACTGCTGATGAGATGTGTGGAAGAAGATGAACAAAACATGTGGCTTCAGAAAGCGCACATAAATCAATGGAACACTCACTTGAACGCAATTGGAACATGGCAAACACTCAAGAGATTTGGCATATATTGGCCAACCATGCAACGAGATGCACATAATTATGTGTCAACCTGTCAAACCTGTCGAGAACAAATCCCAGATGAGAACTCTACGTTATGCTATTCTACAATAGCACCAAGGTGGAGCATGCCTTTAGTAAAGTTCTTGAAAACTCGAGAGTACCCTGATGGAGCTACCCTAGCAAGAAAACGTGCTCTTGAAGAACAGAGCAAGGATTACGTCATCCTAGGAAAACAACTCTTTAAACGCGGGAAGGATAACCAGCTAAGATTGTGCATTCATGAAAATGAATATCTCTCTGTATTAGAAATGGCACATGCAGGAGCTGCGGGAGGACACTTCTCAGCAGACAGAACGGTCAAGATGATTCTCTTTGCAGGCCTGTGGTGGCCAACTCTGCATATGGATGCGGAGACATATGTGAGAAGTTGCGAAACATGTCAGAGAGCAAAATACCCCATTAGAAGAGATGATATGCCTTTAAGACCCATGGTTTGTGCTAGAGCATTTACCAAGTGGGGAATTGACTTCATAGGACCTATCAACCCACCTGCGAAAGGATCACATGCGGAGTACATCATAGTAGCCACCGACTACCTGACTAAGTGGGTAGAAGCTAAAGCCACTAGAAAGAATGATGCTCAAACCACAGCAAAATTTCTCTTTGAGCACATATTCACACGCTTTGGACTACCGATCGAGATAGTGAGTGATCGAGGAACTCATTTCCTAAACGAAGTCATTGAATCGCTAATGAACGAATTTCTAGTGATCCACAAAAAATCAGCCCCATACCATCCTCAAGCCAATGGGCAAGCTGAAAGTTCCAACAAAGTACTTTGTACGGTATTGACAAAGATTGTCAATAATGGAAGGTCAGATTGGGACAAACAATTGCATCACGCAATTTGGGCCTTCCGAGTGGCATATAAAACGGCCATTGGAACCACGCCTTTCAACCTAGTGTATGGACAAAATGCCATTTTGCCAATTGACTTCTTAGTACCTACCTTGAAAGTGGCCCAGCAATATGAGTGGAATGGTCACGAATTATCTCAGCAATTAGATCAGATTGAAAAGCTGCACGAGACAAGATTGCAAGCGGTAGCAGGCATTTATGCCGCCAAATGGAGACAAAAGGCTTATTATGATGCACATATAAAAGACAAGGGACTGAAAGAAGGTGATTTAGTCCTAGTATACACCCTCAAACAACATGCAAAGAAACTACAAAAACGCGGATATGGACCTATGATCATAAATCGAATCTCCACTAGTGGTGCAGTCAATCTTGCCACACTAGACGGAAATATTCTTCCCAACTACATCAGTGGATGCAGAGTGAAAAGATTCATGGAGCCTCTAACGGATCAGATGCTAGCACGACTATTAGGAGCTCAGAGTAGGAAAAAGGAAGAAGAACGCATACGAGAAGAAGCTAGACAGGAAGCCCTAGAACGTATCAGAAAACGGAAAGAGTGGATGAGAGAAAGAGAGGAGAGGTATAGATTAGGAGAAGAACTCATCCCAATGGCTAATTTTAGAGCCACTGAAAACTCAGGACAACAAAGAAGACAGCCTTATTTGAATTTGGGAGCAGGACGAAAGGAGTACCACTTAGTGGATGCTCTTATAGACACAGGAGCAGCAATAAGCTGCATTAGATTTTCTTTGTCTAAGAGACTTAAAGAGGAGATACGCCCATCAAAGGCACAGCTAATTGGAATAGGAGGAAAAGTTACTCAATGCATAGGTGAGATAACTTTACCTTTACATATGGGGAACAACACAATGGAACAGAGACTCTTAGTGTGTCAGGACCAAGATCTGCTTGAAGATGTGGTGTTAGGTCAAGATTGGATCTACGAATATGAGGTAACCATTCAATTGGCTTTAGGATACATCTCGGCCAGAATAGGACCTCGTGAAGTATTTAGTTTGCTAGACGAACGACCACCCAAAGCTACTATTATAGAGCCAGAAGTTCTTCCCAAGGAACAAAGTCAGGATTGTATGTTAACTAGTACTATGGAAACCTCATCATCAAGTACTTCCTGTGAAAACACCGTGAGTCCTGTGTGCACTCCATCTTTGAGTAGAGAGAGTCACGAGAGTACACAAGAACATGAAATCAAGCCCAGTGAACCACAAGGCACACGAGAGAATATTCCTCTGCAAGAATTGAAGTCTATGCCTATGAAGGTATACCCTATTCCACATTCTACACTAGCTTGGATAAGCAAGGACCAAAAGAAGGCATATCTCCAGCAACAGAAACGTCATCGACAGCAGCATGAGCACTTGTATAAGAAGACAAAGAATTTCGAACATTTAAGTCAACCACGACTCAATAGCATATGGATCCCAAAAGAGCTGATAACTGCACAACCTGATCGAACAAAAATTTGGATCCCAAAGTCATGTACCCAAAGGACGACCATCCCAAACAAGGAACATCCTCAGAAGAGCTATCATACTCAACAGGGTCAACAGGCACATCAGCCGAGAAAAAGGACATATTGGAGGAAGAAGGAATCTCCAAATGCAATACAAACCGACTTGAGATTCACAAAACAGAATCAGCAGACATACTATCGAAGACGAACCACATTCATCAGAAAGGTGGAGAATACAGTACGTCCCGCCCAAGTGAAGCAAGTTTGGATGCCGAAAAACAAGACAAGCTGCATACATCATGCAACTACTTCCAATTGCACACATGAGGAGTTGTCAAGATCCAGAGTATGCATGAGAGGGCCACATTACAAGGCCAAGCATTCGGCACGTCTTCCTTCTACTTTCGGATAGTCATGCACATTTTCCGTTGGAAATAGGAGAGCACTTGTACATACTAAAAATATTATTCCAAAAAAAAAAAAAAAAAAAAAAAATTCACTAACCGCTTCGGCTATGTACTAATTTTTATGTTTTCTTTTCAGCAAAAAATATAGAAAATACATGAAAAAAAATTCAGGTATTACCTTTCTCACACCCACGGGAAAGGGACGGCACCATGCACTCGGAGCAACAGCGGATTATTAATCAACATATGGAGGAGGATTTATGAAAAACATATGGATACTAATTCATCCTCTATATTGAGTGCAGATGACATCTTCTGACTCGGAAGCTACACAGCAGGAAGAGGAACTACTTCTTCCATTGGGGTCAATAACCAAGGTCAGAGGACATTGGTTTCGAGATGACCAACCTATCTCGGAACTTCTATTTATGGCAACCATCAAGATTATGGACAGGGACCACTATTTCCCAATCATGTCACAAGATTTCAAGACCATAATACAAGGGTTACCACATATCGAGGAAGTGTGGACTCAAGCTGGAATTGAAGCATTTTTGAAAATACCTATATGCGTGCCAGACTTCCAAAGATGTACACAAGTAATGAATACTATGCAGCCGGCTGCTACAAAGATTTCAGTGCCAGAAGCCAAGGTTTTGGACAAGGTAGGCACATGGAAGACAATTCAATTCACTCATGAATTGATAAATAAAGCCTTTGGTTGGAATCAAGAAGGAATTACTAATGTCAAAGAGGAATGCCATGACCCCAAGAAAAGATCATTCCTGGAGATTAATAGAATAGATATTGAAGATGCAGTACGTTTGGCACATCAACACTTTTGTTTTCCTGGCATGAACAGATACACCGCACCACAAAAGATTGTAGTACAGCTCCTATCGCATGCCATGAGACAGATAGGAAACAAAGTGAATCTCACAGGTTACGTACAAGAGCGATTATTTGAAGCTCAGAAGAAATGGGGGCAAAAGAAGTTCCTGAACGGTGGTTCAGCTTTGACCTTATTGATATATGAAGCCCTAGATATGAGACACTGCTTACGGGAGATGCCTACATCAGAAGGGCTAGCAAGGTATGCCAAATCAGCTTCGGTTCCTAAAAAGAAGAAAACCGTAATTGTGGTTGAAGAGGCTGGAACCAGCACACAGAAACCCATGAGGGGTACGAAACGCTTACGCGAAGAGGAAGCCCAAGCAACACCTCAATCTAAGAGAACGCACCTCTTGCCTAAGATCACGACGGCTCAAATGCCGATTTCAAAAAGAGATTTGTCTGCTGCCCTCGAGCAAACACACCAGTATATGCAAGGGCAGGTGAATCTAAATGTCCAAGGACATCATTATAGACAAACAAGTCAAGCTCAGCCAAAACAGAGTACAGAAAAGACTCCAAAACAACCTGGAAGGTACAAGGAATTAGGTATTGACGACTCTAGTACGAATACAGAATCCAGTCCTGAGAAAGACACGCTAGATACTGATATCAGGACGGAAACTTATGAAGAAGAAGGACCAGAAGTCAATCAAATGGCAGTGACGCCGGACAACCAAAAGGAAACAGAAAAGAAGGTGAATGAGGCTCAGGAACAGGAGCATGTCATTCAATTGAATGACAATACAAAAATCAACATCAAAGAAGATACGACTACTGGGGTTTCACACGTCAAAGCACCTATTAAAGAGGAAGAACAAACCCCAAAGAATAAGGAAACGGGAGAGCTCCAACAAGAAACCATAATTGAGGTGCCTGATGACACACCTCAAGCACAGGATGAAAACATGGGGGCTGAGCCACGGATCCAGCTTCAGATCAGGCAGCCCCATGATACCATATTACACATCGCTCAAGGTAAAGACGTGACTACCGGAGAAGAACCCTCAATACCAAAAACATGGCTTAATGTAGATGTCACGCAGTTAAAACCGGTAGTAAAGCAAATGATCCAGACAGCCATGGGCACTCAGCAGCAAATGATGGATATAGATGCAGACTATGACAAAGCCATGAAAGAAAAGAATCAGTTTCAAGTTATGAGTGAACAGTTGTCTGCACAACTAATTCAGGTACAAAAAGAGATAGCCACCAAAAGTACTGAGCTGTTAGAAACACGAACGCAATATGAATCATTAAGCACTCAGCATCATCAACTGCGAAACCAGCTTGAGGATCTACAGAAAGTATATGATGCCACTGCAGCAGAAAAAGAAAGAATGAAGTCCAGAAGCACTCTACTAGAAACACAACTGAAGTTATATCTGGACGAGAATGATACTTTACGGAACAGAAATAAAGAGTTGATGAAATCACTGTTATATGACCAACCAATAAAGCACCAGGAATCAACTGAAAGTAAAGAAGATGAATTAAGAGATCAACTCGCACAATATGAAGCTTTGCTAAAACAAGAGCGCGCAGTAAGAGAAGAAGCAAAACTTAAGCACAATCAGGAAATAAGTGAGCTCAAAAGGCAGTTGAATTCAGCACAGGCAAAACTGGTACAGAGCTACAGTGAAAACATGGATCACGTAGCCGACATAGGTAAAGAGCTCCTAGCCACAAAAGAAAAACTCGGAGAAGCCATACAGCAGATAAAGGAAAAAGATGACTGCATTGAAGAGCTAAAAAATCAGCAGAAGAGCAAAGAACTGATCGGGACATCAGTAGTGCCAGAAACAGAACATCCTACTGACGAGGTAGAGGTAAGCCCTCTATCTCAACCGATCTATCATTCTCCAATACATGAGCAGATGGCGGATATGCATGATGATCATCCGATGCCATACACTGCAGAAATAAGTCAGAAGGAACGGGCACTAGTGGTGTCCCAATTGACGGAAAATTTTGAGAATGAAGTCATCAAGGTCATGAAGGAAGCCAAAATCAAAGGTAAAGACTTGGAAAAGATCATCAAGCCTTTCAACATTCCATATGGACTGATGAAAGAGAAAACAAGGCAATATATAAAGAAGGTTACACACAAAAGTCCAGATGAGCAGCTCAATTTCAAGAATGACACATTCATGTACACTCAAGCTGAGTTCGAAGCTGCACAGCCGGTGTGGAGGAGAAAATTTTTGGAGAAACATCCCACACTACGGGTGCACTGGCAAGCCGCACCTTACTTATTACAGGTAAACCCTTCATTTTGTCCAATACCACGAAGAAGGGATACAACAGAATTTTTGGCTTCACAACGCAGCGGCAATATTAATAAACAGTGGCTAAACTATCCGATGTTACCGAGTCCGCCACATAATTATTTGCCAACCGAGGATTACATGATCAAAACAATAGAATTTTGGCTACAAAACTATGCGACTGTACCTGACTTAGCAGTTAAGATGACAAATAAAATACTTAGTATGCTACTTACAGTTTTGAAGGTCTTCAAACATGCGGCATATACATTTCTGAACTTCATCGGCATTAATCAAGGCACAGAGATACTTATTTTTGATCTATCAGTAATGCCGAGCCGCCCCACAATAATGGCATATTATTCTAGACTCATGTTTTTGCCAAGTCTATACATGCAAATATTTGAAGAAGCATTTTTTACAGGATTCTTTGAAATCGATTCAGAGATATTTTTGAAGATGTCATCCAATCTGAATGCCAGACTCGTGGCATACGAATTAAGCTTCTTTGCAGATCACAGACAACCGCCCAACGATGGAGTCAAAGCTGAACAATGGAAACAGATCATGATACGTGAAGCCAATCTGCTAAATGACACAGAGCAACAAGTATACAGAACATATGCCCGGCGCTTATCAAAGCCTGTCGGGGACGACAGAGTTCAGGAGGGGGGCAGTGTTGAGGGCGAGACGAGTAAGAAGAGGAAAAAAAGAAAGCAACGAAAGAAACAGCTTCACTAAAAGGCAAACTTGAAGATAGACAAATTTGGAAATTCATCTCTGCAGGAAGCCCCGCAGGGGCGCACACACCAAGGAAAAACACGCAGCCGGAAGAAGGAATCAGGGCCAACATGTATCACTTATGTGGATGTTTCAACCTCTTTAGTTGCAGAGGTTTCAGATCAAGGCTTACGAGCTACATCCGCATATGTGCATTAATGGCATGCGTGGCAAACCAAATCAACCAGGTCCAATGTGTGCAACCAGGACAAACCAGAGCGCCTCTAAAACATAATGCAAGATCAAGATTCAGTCAACACTGACCACTAAGCACGTGCGCGAAGCAAAGTCTGTCAAAGGCGCGTGCGTGAAGCAAAGTCTGTCAAGGGACGACAGAGGCGAAGAGGGGGAGAGTGTTGCAGAGCCAAAGAGCGCACAAAGCAGAGAAAAAGACGGGCCCCAAAATTTTTCCGATTTGGACCACATATTTTTGTAACATATTCATTTTTGTAATATATTTCCCCTTGTAAAGGCACTAGAGGAGTCCTCTAGATGCATTCCCACAGAAGAATAGAAGCTTACCCATGTAAAATAGTAGGAAATTAGCTCTTAGTGAATAAAGTGCCGGTCACTTGTGTGGAAGGACCATTTTTAGGGCACTAGTATATAAGTCAAATGTGACTCTTTGTAGAGGACTTTTTGCCATTGTGAGAAGAGAGAGCACTGAAATTCGAATTTGTGTCTTCTTCCCTCTTCATCGTCTTCTTCGTGAGCTTGTATGCATGTGTATTGCTTGGAACGAGTGCTTGTGAGTGTTGTCTATCCTTGAGAGTGTTTCTTTGCTGTAGGAAAGGTGTGTGCGAGGTGTAGGAAGTGCTGAAGCGTAGGAAAGTAATTTCGTGATTCAGTATTTCTGTCATAACTTGAAGTAGGAGCGTCGGAATTGAGTGAAACCACTGCCATTGGATGCGTCTTCTCGAGAGCTTCGAAACGCATATGCTATTTGCTATGTTTGGAGCTCGGAGCTAGGAGAAAAGTCCAAAATACTGACGGCTGCTGCACCAAGTATCGTTTCGCCTTGACCAACAGTTGAAGCTTGTTAGGATAAGTGTTTTCCTCATTTTTACTCTTGAGTAATTCATTTGCATTGACCATTACACGTTTGCATGTCTTCATACACTCGGCTAGGTTAGTATACTCTTCGGATTGATAAATTAAAAGCGTGTATCCCCACTATATGCACTTGTGAGGGGATTGAGGTACAGTCTCTTTCTGCGCAAGTCCCTAAGTTGAAGCTTAGGTCAACAGGTACACTCATGCCTTTGTTCCAAAATGGTGCGATTGACTATGGCCATGTATATCAGCCAATTCAGGTTCAAAGGGCTGAAAAATTCTAGCCAAATAGGGCTAAAAATGTAGAGAATTTCCAGCCAAACATGGCAGAAAAATTTCAGCCAAAAATTGTCAAAACTACTAGAAATTTCCAACCACATATGGCTGAACATTCACATCAAAATATGGCTGAAAATGAGCATGAAATGCAGCCCACGCATGTGTACATATTGAAGATGTTTTACATAATGAATGCATGTCTATCAAGAGTGCACAAACTATGCCAAAGTGGCTGAAACAAACTTTGCAAGACAGCAAATTGAGTGCACCTTTACTTGGTAGAACAAGATCAAGCTCTCACCATGCATCAAGTAATTTTGTGGATTATTCTCTTATTGCTACAACATGTAATGAAGAGCCACTTTCTTTTGAAATTGCATGTGATGATCCACAATGGATGAATGCTATGCAATCAGAAATGGATTCCATACATAGGAATGGTACTTATGAGTCATGTGAATTTCCAAAAGGAAAGAATGCCATTGGTACAAAGTGGGTTTACAAGATTAAGAGAAAATTTGATGGTAGCATTGATCGCTACAAAGCTAGATTGGTTGCCAAAGGATATGCGTAACAATATGGCATTGATTATGAGGAAACTTCTGCACCTACTTCATGCATGACTACCGTTCATACTGTGGTTGCATTGGCTGCCCATCGAGGTTGGAAAGTGCATCAGTTGGACATAAAAATAGCCTTCTTGAATGGTGCTTTGCAAGAACAAGTTTATGTGAAGCAACCTCCTAGATTTGCTATGAAAGGGAAAGAGCATATGGTTTGTCGTTTGTATAAAGCCTTGTATGGTCTCAAGCAAGCTCCACGTGCATGGTATGACAAAATCCATAAGCAGTTGATTGCTCTTGGCTTCACATGTAGTCCGATTGAAAGCACACTCTATGTACGCAAAAATGGGGCTGATCTTAGTGCTTGTTCTTTATGTCGATGACATACTCTTGACTGGGTCATGTGATGCAAAACTTGACATTCTTATGGCTGATTTGCAACAAACTTTTGATGTCACTTATCTTGGTCTTTTGAGCTACTATCTTGGCATCCAGTTTGTGTCCGTTGAGGGGGGAATTGTTATGCATCAAGCAAATTATGTTGAAGAACTACTTCGGTGTTTTGACTTTGAGGATTGCAAGCTCGTTTCCACACCAGTTGAGACAGGGTTCAGGTTCTCATTTGAGGACTCCAGTGATGCATTTGACACGTCTCTTTATCAACAAGCTGTGGGATGTCTTATATATGCATGCAACACAAGGCCGTATATACAGTATGCAATTTTCCAGTTGAGTCGATTCATCCATAGCCCTAGCACTGAGCATTGGCAAGCGATGAAATGTGTGTTTAGATATCTTCGGGGCACTTTGAGCTTGGGTCTCTTTTATGGCAGAGATATTCAGCCATGCTTGCATGCGTTTATAGATAGTGATTGGGCTGGTTGTTATGATACTCGTGTGTCCACTACTGGTAATTGCTTTTTCCTTGGAGACTCATGCATATCTTGGTTGAGTAAGAAGCAACCTACAGTGGCGACATCGAGTTGTGAAGCTGAGTACAAGGCAGTTTTCACAGCTACAGTGGAGTGTATATGGCTGAGATTCCTATTGATGGATCTTTGCATGGAGATTGATGCTTCTATGCATATTCTCACTGATAGTCAGAGTGCTTTGGTTGTTGCACAAAATCCAGTGTTTCATGCACGGACCAAACATATTGAGGTGCATTATCACTATGTGAGAGAGCGCCTTCATGCAGGAGATATTGATTTGGTATATGTGCCTACACAAGATAATGTGGAAGACATATTCACCAAAGCTCTTCCACTAGAAAAGTTTGAAGCTTTTCACAAAGCTTTAGGCTTATTACCTTGTGGGGGCTGATCTGTCACTCCCTGTATGTGTTCACATCATTCGCTCCAAGGGGGTTTGTTACACTTATGTGTTCCTCGAGTAGCTTTGATGTGAACCTTTTCCTATACATGGGCACTTTTTACTCTAGTGCTGGCTAGAGGTTTTTTCCCCATGTTACCACATACTTGATACTCTCATATGTGGTGCTACTTTGTACTTTTATTATTCAGCCCTTACTTGAGTTCAATTTATCGTTAGAGCTATTCCAACCATCGTCTTCTTCATGTGTCTTGTTGCATTTGTGCTCCTTGTGTGTGCTTCTCGTGTGTCTCTCACACTTCTATACACACCCAACACATATTTCACAAAGAAAAGCATTAAACTTATGTGATGTGTACTCAGCACCACGATCCATGCATAGAGTCAAAAGCTTGTTAGAAGAAAAATTTTCAACCATATCTTAAAATGATTTGAAGCAAGAAAATACCTCATTCTTTTCTTTCATAGGATACACCCATGTATGACGAGTAGCATCATCAATGAAGGTAATGAAATATACATGCTTCCCAAAAGATGGAGTCTTGATGGGACCACATACAACATTATGAATAAGTTGTAATTTTCTCGTAGTGTGTGTATGACTATCTTTCGGAAAAGAAGCACGAGACATTTTTCCAAGAATGCAACCTTCACATGCATGATTTTTAATGGACTCATGTGCTGGCAAACCAATAAGCATGTCCTTCTTTTGCAAGTAAAGCAAACTATTGAAGTTCAAGTGACCAAAATGAAATGCCAAAGCTCCATTTTAGCCATGAAAGAAGTGTGAACAACCAAGGCATTTGAGGCAGCCCTCTTGTATGTATCCATGTGATACAAATCATTACGTAATGTACGAGACATCACAATAATATCACCATTGCTGAAATCATGAACCATACACTTATCATCGACAAAGTGTACATGAAGTCCAACTTTGGAAATCAATGGAAATGAAATTAAGTTCTTCTTTATACTGGGTACATACAATGCATTTTTCAAGAGAATCACACCTCCATTTAGAGCCATAAGCTCAATTTCTCCTACTCCAATGATAGGATAAGAGGTATTGTTTGCACACACCACATTTCCTCCTTTGGGTGCATCTTTCAAAGATGCAAAAAACCTTTTGCAAGAAGTTATGTGCTTTGAAGAACTACTATCAAAGAAGCAATCTGAATCAGCCTCACTCACAACCATACATTTAGAATGTAAAGATGTATCATAATGGCATGTAACAACACATGCCCAAAAATATTGAGCCACATTAGCTTCATCATTCTTTGCATTTGCTAAATTTTCAAAAATAGACATGCCGAATTCCTTCTTCTTTTTGTTGCGCTTAGCAAGCTTTCTACAGTCATTAATAATATGACTAGCCTTTCGATAATATTTGTATCTTTTCTTCTTTTGTGAATCAGCATCATTAGAGGAATGAATGGAAGAGGAAGTTTGAGGCTTTGGTTTTGATGAACCCAAAGCTAAACCATACTTGCTTTTCCCCTTTTGTGAGATAGCAAGTGCTTGCATTCCCCCAATCAAACCACTCTTATTCACTCTAGATTGCTCTTCTTGCAAAAGAAGAGACACAACCTCATCAAATGCATACATATTGGGATTTACTTTTGCAATCAAATGGAGTGTAGTGGCAAATCTTTGAAAAGATTATGGTAATCCTTTCAACAATGTAGAGATGAGTGATGCATCTGTAATTATCTCATCTATGTTTGCCAATTACTCTTTCAAATCCTTGATACGTGTCACATACACATCCATAGACTCATTTTCAGCCATAATTACATCTTCAAGTTGCTTCCTCAAGTATGCAACATGTGCTTCCTTACACACAACATATAGAGAAGAAGGAGTATCCCATGCCTTTCTTGATGTAGAACATGACTCAATGTGTGGAACTATATGATGCTTCACCGAAAGCGCAATCAATGCATGAGCTTGAGCATCTTTTCCATCCCATCTAAGTTGCTCATGTGGAGGTGGAGAAGGAGTAACCATAGTACTTGAAGAAGAAGCTCCATCTGTGACAGTAGACTATGAAGTAGAAGAACCTACGGGTCTTTGATCTCCATCTACCATTATGTTCCAAAGTTGTTTTGGAACAAAAATATGCTTCATCATGTAAGACCACATTGGATAGTTGGTCCCATCAAGCTTATCCTCAGCTTGAAGCATGCCAAACAAGTCATTGCTACCCGCCGTTTCACTAAAGAACATGAATGTGACAAAATCTTTACTTCAATAGAAGTTGAAATGAATGCTGAGTGCAATCAATGTAACTCGTGGAAATGTTACATGGCTACTCAAAATTCACTCTTCAATGCTTCGAAGTCAATTTGTAGTGTTAAAAGTGCGCATGTGCCATGACACAAAAAACCAAAACTTGAAAAGGAGTTGAACCTGCTCTCATACCACTGGTGGGTGTGTAGAAGTTCTAGATACACACAAGAAGCACACACAAGGAGCACAAATGCAGCAAGACACACAAAGAAGACGGATGGCTGGAATAGCTCACTTTATTGATGATTAATTCAATTGAAGTAAGATCTAAATAATATCCCTAAGTATAAAGTACCACCACATATGAGTGTAGCAAGTATGTGGTAACATGGGGAAAAAACCTTTAGCTAACACTAGAGTAAAAAGTGCCCATGTGTAGGGAAAAGATTCAAATACATAAGTGTAACATTTTCTCCCTTAGCTTCTTCTTTATTTGTGCCGACATCAAGTTGTGAAGCTAAGTACAGGGAAATTTTCACAGCTATAGTGGAGTGTATATGGTTAAGATGCATCTTGATGGATCTTTGCATGCAGATTGATTCTGCTATGCATATTCTCACTTATAGTTAGAGTGCATTGGCTGTTGCAGGAAACCTAGTGTTTCATGCACGGACCAAACATATCGAGGTGCATTATCACTATGTGAGAGAGAGCCTTCATGCAAGGGATATTGATTTGGTATATGTGCCTACACAAGATAATGTGGCAAACATATTCACCAAAGCTCTTCCATGGGAAAAGTTTGAAGGTTTTCGCAAAGCTTTAGGCTTATTACCTTGTGGGGGTTGATTTGTCACTCCCTATATGTGTTCAAATCAGTTGCTCCAGGGGGGTTTGTTACATTTATGTGTTCCTTGAGTAGTTTTGATGTGAACCTTTTCCCTATAAATGGACACTTTTTACTCTAGTGCTAGCTAGAGGATTTTTCCCCATGTTACCACACCGTGCGTCTTCCTGTGTTTATGTTCCTTGTGTGTGATTCTTGTGTGTCTCTCGCACTTCTACACACACCCAACACTCTTATCATTAAAGAAATTATAAGGGAAGAAAAATCTACCAAATCTAGTCAACCCATTGCATATCTGCAATTTTGTGATCAATCCACTATTACGCAAACCACCAAGATTATTATGGAGAATATGAAGACTATTGCAATCATAATTATAGCTATAGTGAGGTTGAATATAGTTAGATCTACTACACCAATGTTCCACATCATACGAAGACTGCATCTAAGTTCAAACCTACTCACCCAAAAGGCGCTTTAGGTGCAATGGAAACCACTCCATTTGAGATTGTGCACTTGCACAATGAGTTCCCAAATTTCTAGTAATTTTGCCCAAGAAACCATATTGTAAAATCAAGACAGTGGACAACTATCAATATGGTGAGTACCCTTCCCTCTAGTAATGAAGTAGAGGAAGAGAAGCCATAACCAACTAAGGAAGTGAAGGCGCGAGGCACTCTTTCAATGCCCGATGGCACCCTCAAATTTGTGTCGAGACTGACCTCGACTCACTACTTCCATCAAAGATCAAAGTGGACCTAGGCAAAGGGGACGTCTGGGAACAAGAGGTTAGCTACAAAAGCCTACCTAATGCATGCTTCCGTTGTGGTCAACAAGGCCATAGGATCAAGGATTGCCCATTGAGACAAAAAAGCAAACAAATACAAGAAGCACCCAAAAAAACTCAACACAACAATGGGACACATAATCGTCCGTCGAATGAAGATGAAGTCAAGGGCCCCCGAAACTCAAAAACCAACTCAGATGGGTTCACATAAGTTAGAACGAGAAGGAAAAGAAGCCCTAGGAAGACTTCTGAGAGAAACCATTTTCTAGATATCCCCCAAACAACTTGTATTGCAATCTCAAAAAGAAGATCAATGAGCCTGACTACCGAGATAGGAACCAGTTCAAGATGGACACCAGCGACAAAGCCCTAGAGATCCCTAATAACAAAGAAACCAATCATGAGGGCTACACCACAAGCAAAGAAGATGGCTTTACCACTAGTAATGAAGACAATATGGATAGTGAAATTTCCATCATTGGATCGACGGTTCTTGAAACGGTTTCCTGTTCATTCCAACAGGAGGCCTCCCACAAAGGTAAAGAACCTATAAAGCTACCTTGGAAAAACAAATTACTAAATCGGGACCCCCTCCCAGCGAAAAAGAAAGACCAATCCAAGAGGCGAAGGGATAAGACCCCTTCCCACAAAGCGGGTAACACATAGAAATGACCATCACTTGGCAATGATCATCATCTCGTTAAATGCCAGGGGACTGATGGACCCCTCAAGAGCGACCATCATTGGTCAATGGATTTGGGACATTAATCTAAACCCTGAATTTATTTGTATTCAAGAGACTAAAATTGATGGAGCATACCTCCAGAAATGTCTTAGACAGGTCTCCTCGACCCATGTCCGGATCTCGACGATGCACCCTCGGGGATCTGGTGGGACAGTAATTGGTATAAGCCAATTCTAGGTTGAAAAGCTTGAGAACTCCATTGAAGATCAGAGCCATCGATGGATTGCCGCTTCATTTGGTGCCCCTTTCCGTTTCACGCTTGTCTCTATGTACGCCCCAAATGGAGAGGTGAAGAGATTGGACACCTGGGCCTCCTTGGACTCGCTCCCCTACAACGTCCTGATTTGTGGTCACTTCAACATGGTGGAGGACAAGGCAAATAGATGGAACAACAAGGGCCGGGTCATTGACATTCGTGAGAAAGAAACTTGGGACAAAACCAAACTACACTTGGATTTGGTCGAATTCAAAGACTTGAAAGGCTTTTCATGGTCTAATCTACAAGCGAGTGAGGACTTGAGGAAAGCTAGACTGGATAGAAGCTACATGGCTCAGAACATCATTCATCAGTGGGGCTGTCCTTCCATCTAAGAAAATTTCAAAATCACTGAAGAGCACTTTTCGAAACTCTTGGGGATCTCGACCCCCCTCTCTCACCATAGACGGGATTGCATGGCTGCCATCTCTAGGGTATCATCTCATAGGATCCCACAAAACCTTCGCTCCCTGCTCGTTGCCCCTATCTTGGAAGAAGAAATCATTGAAGTCATTGATCCCCTCCCTAGTGGGAAAAGCCCGGGGTCGGACGGGCTCACTAATGAGTTCTTTAAGTCCTTTAAGTTGGTGATTGCCACCCCCTTTGTTTGGTTTGGCAAGAGGTGCTCGAGTTTAGTATACATATATGTATACATATACATATACATATACGTATACATACACATATACCTATACGTATACATATACATATACATATACATATACGTATACATATACATATACATATACATATACATATACATATACATATACATATACATATACGTATACATATACATATACATATACATATACATATACATATACATATACATATACATATACATATACATATACATATACATATACATATACATATACATATACATATACATATACATATACATATACATATACATATACATATACATATACATATACATATACATATACATATACATATACATATACATATACATATACATATACATATACATATACATATACATATACATATACATATACATATACATATACATATACATATACATATACATATACATATACATATACATATACATATACATATACATATACATATACATATACATATACATATACATATACATATACATATACATATACATATACATATACATATACATATACATATACATATACATATACATATACATATACATATACATATACATATACATATACATATACATATACATATACATATACATATACATATACATATACATATACATATACATATACATATACATATACATATACATATACATATACATATACATATACATATACATATACATATACATATACATATACATATACTATACATATACATATACATATACATATACATATACATATACATATACATATACATATACATATACATATACATATACATATACATATACATATACATATACATATACATGTACATATACATATACATATACATATACATATACATATACATATACATATACATATACATATACATGTACATATACATATACATATACATATACATATACATATACATATACCTATACCTATACATATGCATATACCCATATATATACCTATACATATCCCCATACATATACGTATACATATACCTATACCTATACATATACATATACCTATACCTATATGTATACATATACCTATGCCTATACCTATACGTATACATATACCTATACCTATATGTATACATATACCTATACATATATGCATAGATATACCTATACATATACCTATATATATATGTATACGTATACATATACCTATACATATAAGTGTCATATACATATACATGTACAATATACATCTAAATCTACATGTATTCATACATCTACGGTTACATGTATGCATACATCTACATGTACATGTATGCATACATGTACATGTACATGTATGCATACATGTACATGTACATGTACGCATACATGTACATGTACATGTACATGTACATGTATGTGAACATGCATACATGTATGCATACATGTACGCATACATATACACATACATGTATGGATACATGTTCACATACATGTATGCATACATCTATGCATACACGTATGTATACATTTACACATACATGTACGGATACATGTTCACATACATGTATGTATACATGTTCACATACATGTATGTATACATGTTCACACACATGTACGTAGACATGTACATCTACATGTTCACATACATGTGCGTATACATGTTCCCATACATGTATGTAAACATATACACATAATGTACGTATACATATACACATACATATACATATACATATAGACATACATGTATGTATACATATACACATACATATACATATGCACATACATATACATATACATATAGACATACATGTATGTATACATATACAACTACATATACATATACACATACATATACATATACATATACATATTGTTAAAAGTCAAGCTTCAAGCTAAAAATTCGTGGGGAATCTTTTATGGACATGTGGAGCAATCAAAGGAAGCCAAAAGCCACGAGATTCCATCAAGAAAAGTCACTCAACCACTCCCCAAGTCATCTCAACTAATTCCTCCAAGTTAGGAGGCTGATTTGGAAAGGTAGTTCCTAGATTTTAGGGGCACACCTCTCACTATAAAAGGAGCATGTATCCCGACTTCTTTTGGGCCATCTTCTTGGATTTTTAGCTCATGTAAAGTGAGCACTAAGTGCTGGAGTTGTGATAAGCAAGCCCCTTGCTTAAGCAACCCCCTTGCTTGCTTGTTTGTTTTCTTTTAGTAGGCATATCTATGTGTGTGCGCAGGCAGTGTTGCAACTCTCTACCCCTGAGTTGTTAGCATTGGTTCTCCCTCATATGGTATCCATTTGATGTAATTCTTGTCTCATTGGATAGCTATAAGAGTCTATTTTATGCTTACCAATTCTCTGGAGCATTCTCTGAGTAAGCTGGGAGCAACATTCATTTTAGTGAAGTTGTGTGATTGATATCTCTCTCATTGTGTAGGCTCTGTTGGAAATATTTTGCTCTCTAATGTAAGGGCTGGTTCTCCTTCTCTATGTATCCATTTGCTATGATTTTGGTGTCATTGGGTAGCTATTAGAGTCCTCTAAAGTTGACATAAGTTTGAGATTCATTCTCTGTATAATCTCTGAGAAACGTTTGCTGGAGTGAAGTGAGGTCTCTGCTTGACTAGCAGTTGTGAGCATTCAACTAGCTCATGTTGTAGACATTGTTTCTCTTTGTGTAAGCATCCATTTCAAGTGAAATTTGTTTTGTTGGAAAGCCCTTGGTGTCTACTACAGGTCTACAAAAGCTCACTGGAGTTCTCTGCATAAGCTCTGAGTAAGAGCATTTTTGGTGTGCAGAGGTCAAAGAAGGATACCTGTGGAGGTCATTCGCGCTTCATCGTTGCTTAGGGGTTGAGATACTTCCCCCATCAGTGGTATCAGAGCATTTGGGCATCTTGGAGGTATCACATACAATCAAGAAGACCTCTTGGAGTTGGTGGTTGAAGAGTTGCATCAACAAAAGCTTCTTGGAGGTAGCTCACATCAAGGGGGAGCTATTCTACTCAAATTTGCAAGAGCACAAGGTGTCCATCTAAGGAAAGCTTTGGATTGAGGTAACCTCAGAGCCTCATTTTCATTGTACACACATTGGAGCATTAGCCAAGGGCTAGGTCAAGTATCAAAGACTAGATATGGGAGACTTCAACACTCAAATTGAAAAGCTAGACAAAGGTAACTATCAACCATGGAGATTTAGGGTCTCCAACTATCTTATGGGCAAGGGCCTTTGGGGGTTGATTAGTGGAAGTGAACCAAGACCTAGGTTGGATGAGAATCCAACCAATGACCAGAGAAGGGCCTTTAGGGAATGGAATGAAAGAGACAAGAGGGTTATCTTTATTCTTTCCCAACACATTAGCAATAGCATGATCGGCCATATCCAAGACCTGGATTCAAGCATGAAGGTATGGGAGACACTTGAAAGGCTTTATTCAACAAGCACCAAAGCAAGGAAGATCCAACTCAAGAATGAGCTCAACAACCTTAGGAAGAGCTCAGGGAGTAGCATAAATGACTACATACTTAAGGTCAAGGAGTTATCAGATGCATTGGGATCCATTGGAAGCCACGTAGACGATGACGATCTTGTGGCTTATACTCTCAATGGTTTGAGAGATGATGAGAAGTGGAAACCCTTTACCACTTCAGTTTATGTAAGGGATAATCTTCCCGATTTTGAGCAATTGGTTGCTCTCATGGTCACCGAAGAAATGAACATAGGTGGAAGTTCAACTAAAAGCAAAGATGCACAAGTTTTCTATGCAGGTAATCAAAGGGGCAAAGGAAGACAAGGACAAGGAAGGGGCAAAGGAAGGTTTGGAGGAAGGCAAGGCCACTCAAGAAATCAAGGACATGACCAAGGCACCTCATCACAAAGAGGGAGAGGAAGATCAAGAGGAAGAGGAGGACGACATCAACAAAACAGGAATCAAGATGGCGAAGGATGTTACATATGTGGCAAGTTTGGCCACTATGCTAGAGATTGCTACCAAGGAGGAAACCAAAGGAACTATAATCAAGGTTCTTCATACAAAGGCCAAGGTAATTATGCTTCTACAAGTTCAGAAAATGACAATCTCTTGATGATGCACATGAATGGGAATTCAAGCAAAGTAGATAACACTTGGTATATTGATAGTGGATGTAGCAACCATATGAGTTGCAATGCTTCTTGGTTTACTAATCTACATGTTCCCAAAGGTAAAGGACATGTAGAAACAGGTGATGATACAGCCCATGAGATCTCCCATGTTGGAGATGTAGCTTTGGATGACAAGGAGGAAGGAAGATGTCTCAAGGATGTCTTGCATGTACCTACCATCACAAAGAACTTGGTGTCCGTTGGGCAAATGGTTGAAAGAGGCTATCAAGTAAGGTTCAACAAAGGTGGATGCTTTGTGGAGAACCCTAAGCAAGGTTACAAGGTCATAGCAAGAGGAAAGAAGCAAGGGAGACTCTTCACTTTGGAGGTAAATTCTCATTCTACTCAACATGTCTACTTCACATATGGAAACAAGAGGATTTCGGAGTTGGACTTGTGGCACAAGAGGATAGGTCACATCAACATACAAAGAATGAAGGAAATGCAATTCAAGAGGCTTGTTGAAGGTCTTCCCAACTTCCAAGGACAAGGTATGAAGCATTTATGTGAATCTTGTCAACTAGGGAAGCAAGCGAGACTTCCATTCAAGAAGAGTGGCTACATAAGCCAACATCCATTGGAATTGATACATACAGATGTGTGGGGGCCAACGAAAGAGCAATCCATTGGAGGTAACAAGTACTTTGTCACTTTTATAGATGATTGCACAAGGATGGTTTGGGTTTATTTCATCAAAAACAAATCAGATGTGTTTACATGTTTCAAAGCATTCAAGGCAATGGTAGAGAAGGAAACAGGTACATATATCAAGAAGCTAAGGTCCGATGGAGGGGGAGAATATTTCTCAAATGAGTTTTCTGATTTTTTAATGGATCAAGGCATCAAGAGGCAAGTAACATGCAGGTACACACCCCAACAAAATGGAGTAGCAGAGAGAAAGAATAGATACATTGCCGAGATCGCTAGAGCAATGCTTAATGAGATGAATGTACCTAACATGTTTTGGAGTGATGCAGCAAATACCGCCGTGTATCTAATGAATAGGGCTCCTACCTCAGGGATCCATGGCTTGACACCATATCAAGCCTATTATGGTAAGAAACCTGATCTTTCCCACTTGAAGATATTTGGATGTACTTGTTATGTACATGTGCCAAGTGAATTGAGGCACAAGCTACAACCAAAGGCAGAAAAGTGTGTGTTTCTAGGATATTCAAATGATCATAAAGGTTACAGGTGCTTCAACCCAAATACAAAGGACTTGAGGATATCAAGGGATGTAGCATTTGATGAGCTACTCCCTTGGTATAAGAAGTATGATTGTATGCAGGACTATGAAGAAGAAAAGCATGGACATGATGAAGAACAAATCGACCTAGAGCTAAGCGGCCCAAGGTGTTCCATCAATGAAGATAGTTCAAGCATGAACTCACCATGGAGGGGGAGACCTTCATCAAGGTATGAAGCACAATCAATCAACAAAGGCAAAGCAACATTGGTGGAGTTGGATGAAGAAGGTAATGAAGTTGAAGATGATGAAGGACACATGATGGAGAAAGAAGCCACGTCAAAGAAAGAGATCAAGTTCCCAAGGCAAAGGAGGTTTATTCCTCCAAAAGGTGAAGAAAGGAAGTCTTCTAGAGTTAAGTATCCAACTCAAAGGTTTACTTATGATTCATACATGGCAACACATTATGCATATATGAACAAAGTAGTAAAAGATCATGAGCCCGATTGCTATGAAGATGCAAGCAGGTACACCGAATGGAAAGAGGCAATGCAAGAAGAGATCGACGCACTTGAGGAAAATCAAACATGGACTCTAGTGCCCAAGAAGGAGAACATGAAGGTAATAGGTAATAAGTGGGTGTATAAAGTAAAGAGGAATTCAGATGGATCTATTTCTAGGTTCAAAGCAAGATTGGTGGCTAAGGGTTTTGCACAAACCTATGGAGTGGACTTTGAAGAGACATTCAGCCCCGTGGCAAAGATGAGCACCATTAGGACACTCATTGCAATGGCTGCTAGCAAAGGATGGAAGCTCTTCCAATTGGATATCAAGAATGCCTTTCTCAATGGAGACTTGGAAGAAGAGGTATACATGGAGCAACCACTAGGTTTTGTTCATAAAGAGTTTCCACATCATGTTTGTAGGTTGAAGAAGGCACTTTATGGCCTAAAGCAAGCTCCAAGGGCTTGGAACCAAAGATTGGTGGACTATTTGATCAAATGTGGTTACAATCAATGCAAGGCGGATCCATCTCTCTTCATCAAACAAAGAGGAGAACTTGTGGTCTACATGTGTGTGTATGTAGATGATCTTATCATTACAGGTAATGATACAAAGGGCATTGAGGAGATCAAGGCAAAGCTTGGAAAGGAGTTTAGGATCTCTGATCTTGGAGATCTTAGGTATTTTCTTGGCATTGAAGTTGTATACAAAGAAGAAGGTATTATGCTCATACAAAGGAAGTATATTCTAGACCTACTTGAGAGGTTTGGGATGCTACATTGCAAGCCTATTTCAAATCCCATGGAAGTTAATGTAAAGCTAAGCTCCATTGATGGAGAGCCATTAGAGGATGTAACTTTGTATCGATCTATTGTAGGCTCTTTCAATTATGCCACAATAACCAGGCCTGACATAGCATATGGAGTTGGAGTGTTATCACAATTTATGCATAGTCCAAGGACTACACACTTGCAAGCTGCAAGAAGAATGTTGCGATATCTCAAAGCCACTATAAATGAAGGATTGTTCTACTCATTTGATGATGATATGCAGGTCAAAGCTTATTCCGATGCCGATTGGGCCGGTTCGAAGGAAGATAGAAGGAGTACAAGTGGTTACCTAGTCATGCTAGGTAGCAAGATCATCTCATGGATTTCAAAGAAGCAACCCACGGTGGCATTATCTTCCACCGAGGCTGAGTATAGAGCTTTGGCTCAAGTCACATGTGAGCTAATGTGGATTAAGAAGTTATTTATGGAGCTTAATTTGCAGGTTGACACATATCCAATTTTTTGTGACAACATGAGTAGCATTCATCTAGCATCGAACCCTGTCTATCATGCTAGAACCAAGCATATTGAAGTGCACTATCACTTCATAAGGGAAAAGGTGATATCCAAGGAAGTTTCAGTACATCATATTGGTACTAAGGACCAAGTTGCAGACATGTTTACAAAGGCTTTGGATGGGATGAAGATTTCAAAATTCAAGCAATGCATCAACATGAGGGAGCTTGGATGAGGATGAAGAATTGAAGCTTGAGGGGGAGTGTTAAAAGTCAAGCTTCAAGCTAAAAATTCGTGGGGAATCTTTTATGGACATGTGGAGCAATCAAAGGAAGCCAAAAGCCACGAGATTCCATCAAGAAAAGTCACTCAACCACTCCCCAAGTCATCTCAACTAATTCCTCCAAGTTAGGAGGCTGATTTGGAAAGGTAGTTCCTAGATTTTAGGGGCACA
>CM035436.1:63021778-63041778 GCA_020310875.1 Ceratopteris richardii
ACTTTGGCTTCTTCATATTTGGATGGCTGCTTGAATTTTTTATCCCTATTGGTTGGGGCTTTGCTTTTGTGGGTACTACTGATGCTTTTGACTTCCAAACCCATATCCTTGATGAGTGTCTTCTTACGTTTGTCGAAGGGGTGAGTTTATCTTCTTTTGGTCCTTGTACTTGGTTCTTACCCTTTCCTCTCCTTGGATTCTTTTTTGAGACTTTTCTTGTGATGGAGATTAGTGGTGTTTGTGCATGTAAGAGTGCCTATGGTCTCAAAGGCATTTCAAAGAATACTATATCAACATATTCTCTGCCAGCGCCAAGTTTTTTTAATCTCTAATCTATACATTTTCATCATCTTCATCATCATTGATGATTTTGAATTGTGGATCTATAAGAGGCCGCCATTTTTTATACCAATCCATTGGGATCATTGGTTTTGGACATTGACATGTTTCAATCTTTCCATTAAAATGTATTGCTTCTCTTTTGCATCTTAATGGATGATCATTAGGCAAGAATCATTGATGTTGAAGATAAATATTTTTATTGAGATTCTTACTATAAACTTATCTCAACCAATCTTCACAATAACGACAAGCCTTATATCCCTTAGTAGATATTTTTGCATCATGAAAACCATAAAAATATAATTAGATTAACTCACATAAAATTGTATATATATTAAATTAAAAAATTACATCAATACCTAAATAGACACCATATCTTGGAAGATCGTGTATAGTCAAAGCCACAATTCCTCAAACCATAATGTGTCTTTGATTAATGCTTTTTGATACATCAATGACATTAGTACCTCTCCATAACTCTTGAAGATTGTCAATGAGAGGGACAAGATATATATTCATGTCTTTAACTTGTCTTTTTCTTCAGATTAAAAGTGAAAGCATTAAATGTTCCTTTTTAATGCTAAGGTAGGTGGGAGATTGTAGTTGATGACTACCACAAGTCATGTTGACCATTTACTAGATTTTATCAAAAATGGATTAACCCCATCTAATGCAACTCCTAACTTTAGATTGCATGGCTTTTGTGCAAAATCAAGCCATTTAAAATCAATATGATGAAAAGATGCACTATCTGTTGGAATTCTCATTACTCCATTAATACTTTTATGATCAAATCCCATGTCAAAAGCTTTGATAATTCAGGACTTTGAAACATATGTTTAATTCGTCGAGCAAATGGAAAATGTCTCTATACCTTTTTGGGATTTTACACTCTTTGTCCTTATATCGAGGAGATTGACACTTTAGACATGTCAAAGAATCTACATATTCACCTTTATATAAAAGACTATTGTTAGACATGCATGTATACACTGATAATCTATACCAAGATTTTTTATTACCTTCTTCATTCCATCATGTGACTTCCACCAATATATAATCTTTCATTTTTGGCATGTGTAATCCCTCTACTAGCAAGAGAAGGTCCATTTAGACATAATCCATAAGTAGTCATGATTTGAACATAACCCGTAAGTCGATGCCAATCTTCCTATCCATATAGGACCACAAAATGACATAAGAGTGACTTCAGAGTTCAGAGGCACATACAAATCCTCTACAATAAAGAGACCACAACCAACACTAGTAATAGTGGAGGGTGCAATCATATAGCGATTACCCCAAAAGTTAAAAACCTCTCCATCTAAAGGAAGTGGTCCTACCATCCCCCATATCTTCTTCTATCATATGTTTGTACTAGAGGAAAATCATGAGTTGGCAATGGATAATCTTCAAATGTTTCAGTCTGTAAACCAGGAGGTCAAGGATTTTGAGAAACCTCTGCTTGTAATTGATGAACGGAAAGTCCATGATGTGTACGAGGTATATTAGCATTATTAGTAGGAGAATCATCATCATCGAGAAAATATTCCCATATGTTTATATAATTTGATTTTGTATATGATTTTCAAATAGAATAATGACATTAATTTATAGAATCAATAGATACCCAAGCTCTATCACATTGATCAGGTGGTGATGCATGCTCAAAACTACCATACTTTGCCTCATGTCCACTACATTTCAAATGTGGTCTTCGATACGTGCCATAGCAAAAATTACACGAACATATAATATGCTATTGATAGTAAAAGTCATCATAATTCCTATCAGAGGATACATGTGAAGACGTTGTTGCATGGATAGGAGGTGGTGGAGTACCCTCTAATTGATCAGAATCTGATTATAATATAACAATAAAAAAACATATATTAGTCATGTATGTATCTATCAAATATTAGAATTAGAAGTTTGATATACTTACAATAAGTAGTCCTTGCATGATTAGGAGATGGTGGTGGAGTTCCCTCAGATTGATCAAAATCTAATTGTGTAGCAAATAAAGGTACTAGATATTAATAATCTGATTATTTACATACATACACATTCACATATACACATTTACACATACACACACATTCACATATACACAAATACACATTCTGACATATAAATACACATACAAAACTATAAATGTATGACATCTGCATGTATGTATGTATATTTGGATGCATGTATGTGTGTGTGTATATGTATGTGCGTGGGTATGTATTTACTATGTATGTGTATGTATGTATATGTGTATGTGTGTGTATGTGTGGGTATGTATGCATGTGTATGCATGTATGTGTGTGTGTATGTATGTATATGTAAGTTTATGTATGTATGTGTAAGTGTATGTATGTGTAAGTGTATGTATATGTGAGTGTATGCATATCTGTATATTATGCATGTATATGTGTGTGTACATGTATGTGTGGGGGTATGTATTTACTATGTATGTGTATGTATGTATATGTGTATGTGTATGCATGTATGTGTGTATGTATGTGTATGTGTGGGTATGTATGTATGTATGTGTAAGTGTATGCATATGTGAATGTGTATGCATGTATGTGTGTGTATGTGTGTGTATGTATATATGTGTAAGTGTATGTGTATTTGTATGCACGTATGTGTGTGTGTATATGTATGTGTGTGGGTATGTATTTACTATGTATGTTTATGTATGTATATGTGTATGTGTATGCATGTATGTGTGTGTATGTATGTGTATCTGGGGGTATGTATGTATGTGTAAGTGTATGCATATGTGTATGTGTATGCATGTACGTGTGTGTGTATGTATGTATATGTGAGTGTATGTATGTATGTGTAAGTGTATGTATATGTGTATGTGTATGCATGTATGTTTGTGTGTGGGTATTTATTTAATTTGTATGTGTGTGTATGTATATGTGTATGTATATGCATGTTCATAAATTTAAAGTTTTTTTTTCACGTATGTGTGTATAAGTGTAAGTATGTATGTGTAAGTGTATGTATGTGTGTATGAATATGCATGTTTATAAATTTAAAGTTTTTTTTAATATTCTAATTCCTTTTTTTTTGAGATTGAAACAATAGGAGATATTATATGGTAGAGCAAAAATAAGAGAAGACCTAACATACCACCTGAGATGTGGTAGTTTTGTCACATGCAACTACGTCTTCAGGCATCATTTCCTCAGCAGAAGGTATACAAATTAATAGGTTATATTACAGTGACTTATAATTTTCATATGGGTTATAAATGTTCTATATTTAATCGATGTATTTTTGTTTCATTAAATAAATGCAAGCTACTGCAAAGAAGAGAATTGAGTCTGTTCATACATCACACTTAGGCCAAATGGGCCCTCACAGTTTTGTAGCTACATTTGTAAGTATATGTATTATTGAAATAATATTTTTTTATTTTAGTGAAAACACTAATCATTAATCTTCTTTATTTGTTTCAATGCAATGAAAGGATTATGGTTGATATCCTACAAAAAAGGGAATCAGTTTTGCTACACATCGTGGATATCGACGTCTGAGTGAGTACATGCAAGATCATCCAAATGCTTTTGTGAATATTATTAATTTTCATATAATTATTTTATTTTTATTGATGTTTCATATGTTTTATTTATTTATGTTTACTATATGTAATACAAGAATATTATGGAGAGTAGATATGGGTGAGGTGGACAAACACAGGTGGGACAATCTCAATTGTCACAAAGTGCTCACATCTCTACCCATGATGCCACCACAAATACATCAAATCATGCGAATGATCATGATGATGAGGATGATCTTGATGACCCATATATTACATTGAATATATATTTTATATTGACATATGTGTTTTTTTCATATCTATATATTTTCTCATTTTAGTTATGTTTTGAATTGTGCCTATGGTACTAATTAATGAAAAGTCTTGTTTTAATGATTTTTATTGTTGTTTATATTTAACATGTGATTTGTTACTTTAATTATATAATTCATTCATATTATATGTGTATTTGTGTGTATATATGTATGTGTATGTGTGTGCATAAAATGTATGTATGCACATCTAGGTATATATCTATATTCATGTAAGTGTGTCTATATGCATGTATATGTGTGTATCTGTGTGTGTGTGTATATATGTTCATATAGATATGTTTTATGGATATACATGTGTGTATGTGTATGTGTAAGTGTATGTGCATATGTATGTATGTGCATGTGTATGTGTAAGTGTATGTGCATATGTGTGTGTATGTTCATGTGTATGTGTGTATATATATATGTATGTGCATGTGTATGTGTATATGTATATGTGTGTATATATATATATATATATATATATCTATCTATCTCTCTCTCTCTCTCTCTCTCTCTCTCTATATATATATATATATATATATATATATATATATATATATATATATATATATATATATTATATATATGCATGTGTATAATTAGTATGTGTTAATGTGTGTATGTGTATGTGTAAGTGTATGTGCATGTGCATGTCTATGTGTGTGTATGTGTGTGTATGTGCATATGTGTGTGTATATGTGTGAGCATGCATGCTCATGTATATGTGTATATGTGCATATAAATGAGTAAGTGTGAGTATGTTAATTAATGAAAATAAAACAATTTAAATGATATACAAACAATGAAAATTGTACATACAATAATTAGCCATATTTTATGCTCGCTGAACTTCTTGAATAACCTGCAATAAGAGGGGGGAGAGAGAGAGAGAGAGAGAAAGAGAGAGAGAGAGATCAAAAGTGAGAAGAGAATATATATATATATATATATATATATATATATATATATATATATGTATATATATATATATATATATATATATATATATATATATATATATATATATATATATATATATATATATATATATATATATATATATATATATATATATATATATAGAAATTGAAAGAGAAATAGGTAGAAAGAAGGAGAGAGAGAGAGAGAATAATAAGAGAGAGATAAGAAAAGAGAGAGATTCAGAAAGAGATTGTTGGAACTCATAACCATAGCATAAGTCTGAACATTGGATAGCTCTTCAATCAGTTGCACACAAAATGATGATCGAAGAGCAATCCAATGTTTTTTTTTTTACTTTTATAAAATATTACCATCGCATAAGCAATGTAAAATCATCGTGTATGGGATCATGCAACTCGTGCAAGAGTGATGCCCAATTGTGTCACATAAGCGATGCAAATCAATGTCACATATGTGATGTTGCCTTTTAAATTGCAGAAGTGACACTTAGGTAGCAACACTCTCTAGAACATCGCTACAAGCATCAGAAATAATGTCAAGATAAATGTCATTTAGAGAAAGGTGTGTGCACGAAGGTTGGTCTGATGAAATGCATGATCTTGTAGCGATGAAAATGTGTCATGTTAACCATCGTTATGCCCTTGTATTCCTTGTATTGCTCAACAATGGTTCCAAATATTCTTGAGTAGACCCATGAATGATCACTACTTGCTGACAAAGTCATGAGTACCAACACCAAGAATTCAAATCTAAAGTAGATCCAATTGGATGTACATACTCTTGAGAGAATCATAAGAGAAGCAAGCAAGAAGAGGAAGAATTGTTTACATACCCACAAGATGATAATCACTAGCTAATTATCTTTTCTCATATCATACATATGTGCATTAGAAGTACTTTTGAAAGCCTAGATTTTTGAAAAACTATCAATTCATTCATATGAATCTCTTAGAGTTGGATTAAGGCCATATAATACCTTCTTAAATCTAAAAATCGTTTGAGCTATCTCAAAACCTAGTGGTTGAGATAGATATACATCTTTCTTGAGGTATCCATTTAAAAATGTTGATTTTACATGCATCTCGAATATAGACCATCGTTTATGTGCATCAACTCCAAGGTTCCATATGACATGTATTCATTCACGTTATTAGATCACATGTTTCTTGGAAATAGAATCCTTCCACTTACAAGAATCTTTTTGCATCAAGCCAAGCTTTGTACTTTTCTTTCCAAATCCATATGTATTTTTCTTTATAATTCCACTTAATTCCAATTAACTTTTTCTTTGGTGGTAAATCAACCAATTCCCAAGTGTGATTTTTTAGTATGATATCATACTCATCCTTCATTGTTGCTCTCCACTTGGTTTCTTTGAGTGCTTCATCTATAGTTCTGGGTTCTTTTATTGATTCCATAATTTTAGCCATAAGTGCCACATTGACAATATGATCTGAGGATCTTTTTTTTCTCTTCAATCCTTTTTTTATTATGGAGCCCATCTAAAGATGGCTCTCGAGCATCAACTTGAGGGTTATGATCATAAAGAGCTATTGTGCCAACTTTGGTAGTGGTTTACACTATGGCAACAATTAGTTGGTTTTTTGGTGGAGGAATGTCATTATCCGATGTCTCCTCCACATCGATCTTGCCCTATCTATGGCAAGGCACAAGGTGAGTTATTTCTTAGGTTGATGAGATATTGATTTTACCTTTGTTATCCACTAGGTGTGGTCACTCATCAAATACCACATTGCAACTGACAATGATCTTCTTTTCCTTTGGATCCCAATGTCTATATGCTTTAGATTCTTCACTATATCCTAAGAAATACTAACTTGGTTCTTGTTGATTCATGTGTATGTGCATAATAGAAACATCCAAAAAATTTTAGATGCATAATAAAAGACCTTTTACTAGGGCACACTTCTTGAGGAGTAATGTCATGTAGTGCCTTTTTGTGTAACATCTATTCATAATGTACACAACTATGTTAATTAATTCTTCCCAAAATGAATTAGGCATATCTTGTAGCATGTAGTGGACCATTTCAACTAATATCCTATTTGTCTCTCAACGATGCCATCTTGTTGAGGTATGTGAGATGTAGTAAGCTTCCTTTTAATTCCATGAGCATTGCAATAGGTGTTGAATTGAGTCGATAAGATTTTTCCTCCTTGATCAATACAAAATTTCTTCAATTATCTACATGTTTCATCTTCAACAATCTTGTGCCAGATTTTAAATTTCTCAAAATCACCATCTTTCTCTGAAATAAAACTACACCCACATCTTTCTACTATAATAATCAACTATCAACAAAAAGTAGAGAGATCCTCCCAAAGTAGGAGCATAAATCTTACCATAGAGATTAGAAAGTACCAACTCTAGAGGAGCTCGAGCTTGATTGTTTCTCCTTTTGGAAATTCCTTCCTTTGTTTCTTTCCCATCAATCAACCTTCACATGGTTCTTGCAAAATTAAAAATGCAAGAAATGTGCTACCATATCTTTGATCTACATCTCTTTGGGAACAAAAAATCCAAGATGCTCAAAATGTTGATGTCGAAGTCTACTTGTGTCTTTGTCTTCTATAATGGCAAGGGTGCTTAACTCATACAAGTTATCTTTCCACACTCTTCCTACAATATAGCTTGTTTCATCCAAAATTTCTACACCATCCTTTTTGAAATGTGCTTCAAGACCAAAATATGTTATAATAGAAACTAACAATAAATCCTTGTTTAGTGATAGAACATACAAAACATCGGAGAGTTTTCTCCCAACACTAGTGTTGCCAACAAAAGATATGGTTCTAGTTCATTCAATTGTACATTTGGAGTCATTTCCTAACACTACATTGATGGGTTCCTGTAGAGGCATTAAGGAACTATACCAATCCTTCTTACTAGTCATGTAGTGAGATTCTCCACTATCTAATATACAAGATTTATCCACACAAGTTTGGGTAGGTGTACATACCTCCTATGTGGGAACCCATAGTTCAAGCTCTATGTTGTTTGCAAAATCCTTATTCATCCATGTGGATTTGAGATTACCATTTCTCTCATCAGCTTGCTTCTTCCTACAATCTTTAATGGCATGTCCCTTTTTTTGCAATAAAAGAGACTTCTGGAAAACTTGTTATTCTTTGGATTTTTCTTTGAACTATTAAAAAAACCTTTGCCATTTGCATTTGCTAAAAATGTTGCATCATTGGATCCTTATCTATTCTTTAAGTGCATTTATTATTCCATAAGCATTGCAAAAACTCTTAAAAGTTAAGATGGGGGATCTAACTCAAGTGCTAAGGGGATTTACCAACCCATCATATTTTGCAAGAAGAATTCAAACACAATCGTTAGCTAGTTCTTCAAGTATTATGAGAATACAAACAATAACCAGCTAACCTTGAAAATGTTTGATTTGCTTGATGAAGTCTTCAACCTTCTCATACTTAGAGTGCTTCTCATTTACTAATTGATTCTCAAGATTTTGAATTCAAGTGTGATTCGTGGTCTCATATTGGCAAGCCACTATGACCACCGATTCATGAGTTTTAGTGTTTTGTTTGGATAGAGTAAGCACATAATCACTTACACTTGTAAATGATAATTAATGCATATACATTTTGCCTCTTCTAATCTCAAAGAATTTTTGGATCACACTAGATAGTCACTCAAGGACTTGATGGATCTTCCATCAGAATCGATTCTAGATTAGCCCATATTGTCCCAGTCACATTATCTAGCAACTCATAACAATCCAAAATAACAACAATTTTGAACTTCCAAAGTGTGTATTGTTGGAGTTTGACGTCGGCAAAAGCACATGAACAACACAAGGAAGAAGAAGAAGCTTGGAGCACAACACAATATAGAATGTATTACCAAGTGAATGTATAAAAGACAAGTGACCTGTTATGGTTATAGGCATATATACAAGCTAGGGGCAAAACCCTCCTAAAGAGGGAGAAAGGTGCCCCTCTGGTCCTAAGTGTGTTCACGCACGTTCTACCAAAATATATCAACAAATCCCCCCTAGGAGTGATGTAGTGAACAAGAAGCTAGCACTCATGTATAAAGAAGTGCCAAACTATGTGGAAAGAGACCAATCCACAAAATATGCATGAGCTACCAAGCATAAAGCAAAAACCATTGGTGGACACATGAGTGTCACAACAACAAGCCCAGTACGAGTTAGAAACAACATGTAAATATGGCGGCAATGATCCTCCTTGGAATAAAATAATCCAAGTAGTTGGGTATTAGTCCAGTAGAGACAAATGCGCTTAACCACCTACCAATGCTTAACACTTGGGCAATGCATAAACTTGCTCATCTTAGAGACAAAAAACTGAATATCAAGTAAACCAAGAATCCAACAACCTACTGATAGAGAACAACATCGAATCCATCTCCAAGATTATGAAGACTCAACCATAAACCTGTTTCCATGGGAGTGGCAACAAGTTTGCAATCTTCAAGGCCAAAATGCTACAATGATGTGTCAATATATTTTGGTTGGTTCATCTATCAACTTGCATAAATTAAATGCCCAAATAATGATGCAAATGCCCCAAATATGACATCTCAAAAGAGGCGCACAAATCATCCTTAAACTTAGCAATATGCTTCTCATTAGGACCAGTGATTAGCATATCATCAACATATACTACAATGATCAAAAGTACATCATCTGCACACTATATAATGCCTTGCTTCAAACTATATAATGCCTTTTTCAACCTACACAGGTTGTTTTCATGCCCTTTCTGAACAAAACCATAGGCCTGAAATACATAAACTTCCTCATGTAAGTTACTATTCAAAAATGAAATATTAATGTCCAATTGATGTACATTCCAACTATGATGAGCTCAAAGTGGACAAATGCTAGAAACAGTGGTCATTCGGCATGTGGGAGAAAATGTCTCATCAAAATCAATGCCTCTCTCTTGAGCCTAGAATGTGTTTAGTATGTGGATGATACAGACGATAGCCTTTGCTTTCTGAATTGTACACAACAAAAATGCATTTCATTGCTTTATCGTCCACTTTTTCTACATTGTTGTTCATGTATTAATGCATATGCCAGACCACCAAAGACGTGTAGATGAGCAACAGATGGTTTGTGACCATGCCAAGGCTCATATGGAGTGATTAATTGTTGTTCTTTGGTGGGACACATATTAACTACATATGTTGCACACATAACAACCTCAAACAAAAAGCTATTTGGTAAAGAATGACTTTGACTGTACACTTTGTCATTTCCATGAGCAACATGTTCTTTCTATCAGCAACACCGTTTTGTTGAGGTATATATGGCACTGTATACTGATGTTTTATCCCATGCTCATCGAGAAATGCATTAAAATCAAAATACATGTATTCCCTCTCTTGATTAGAATGGACGGTTCCCAATTTGTATGTTGATATATTTTTATCCATAACGAGGAGTTTTTTAAAGCACATAAAAACTTCACACTCTACTTTCAATGGATAAATCCATGCATTCCTAGATAATTCAATGATAAAAGTCATGAAGTATATGTAGTTTCCACATGAAGGTGTCTACATAGGACCACAAACATCACTATGAATAAGCTACAATTTGTGAGCACCTTGAACTGAACCACCTTTTGGAAGGAGGGGCACTCCAATTTGCCCAAAATACAACCTTCATAGACATGTTTACAAGGTGCCTCAACTTTGGTCAGAGTGGACACCATTTAATATTTTTTCAGGTAAAGAAAACTAGCAAAATTTAGAGGACCAAAGGGTGCATGGCAAATCTTTGCACATGTTAAATCAGTCATAGATTTTGCATAGTCTATGAACTTATACAACCCATGACTTAAAGTGCAAGACGCAATAATAACATCACCATTTGAGATATCATGAACTATATATCTGTGATCATCAAATTTGACAACCAAGTCTATCTTGGCTAATGTTGAAATGGACTACAATTTTTTGTTGACCCCTGACAGATAAAAAGCATTTGGCAATGTGAAAGAACTTCCATTAGTAGTAGTTAAAATGACTTTACCAACTCCCATTACAAGATAAGAGGATTTTTTAGCACTTGTGACAATATTCCATGTAGCGGCAGACTCAAGTGAGTTGAAGAAACTGCACTGTAAGGTAATATGTTTGGTTGCCTCATTATAAGAGTACCAAACATCTGAGTCTACTACAGACATACATTTCTCATGAGAAGATGGATCATAGCCGCAAAAAAGAAAAGTAAATGCCCATTCTTCATTCTGAACAAGATCAAAAAACTTTTTTTTAGGTGTAGAGGCCTCGCAACAACCATTCCAACCTCTTTCTTCTTTGGCACTTTCATAGCCATTTTAGGACAACTACTTATGACATGATCAATTTCCTTACAATATTTGCGGAAGCATTTCTATTTTTTTTGTTTTCTTCTCATCTTTGTCTTCCATCTTTGACTATGCGGCATTAGTAGATTTTTGTGTACTAGCAGATGAGCTCCATTTACCTTTGCCCTTCTGTCTAGCTAACAAAGATTGATCTACACCATGCATAATTGACCTATTCTACCTAGACTAGTCTTCCTACAATACAACAAAGACTAACTCCTCAAATTTTAAGGCGTTTGCCTTTCATCTTCAATCAAAGAGTAGAAGCAAACCTCTTACATGAGTTTGGAAGACCATTAAGAACAGTCTACAATTCTGAACTTTCTGGCAATACGTGATGAGTAGAAATCAAATGCTCCTTCAAATCTTTGATCTTGTTCTAAAAACTATCCATCAGATTACCTTAATTCATATGCTCACTCTCCAAATGTTTTTTGAGGTAAGCAACATGAGCCTCATTTCTTGCCCGGAGTGAATGTGAGAGATAATGGCACATTTGATAGACAAAGTTATCATCCCAACAAAGTTTCTCTTTAGTGGGTCTAGTATGAACTGCATCACGGCAAGGAAATTGAAGATCATCATCTTCAGCACCATCTATATCACTTTTAAGAATTCTATTTGCAAGTCTTTCATCACCCTGCATAATATTCCACAACCCTCTTGCTACCAATACATGATGCATCATATATTCCCACAATGGGTAATTAGTACCATCCAACATATCCTCAACAACCAACATATGGAGTACATCATTGATTTCAGCCATGGTGAGTGACTAGATATCCTGATGGGGAAAATTGATTCTATCTCAAAACATTGAATAGAAACGCCCTCTTGAAAAATCTACTAAACTTGTAGTGGACTTTGAGATGCTTGTCCTTGCCGAATGCAAGGCCTTGTAGTGAGCCCTTTGTGCATACTCTAAGTACATTCAATTTCCATGGGTGTAATGAGGAAATCTCCTCTCCTTATCAATCTTCATGTTGTCCTCATTGATCTGCCTTAGTATCCATTATCATTGGTGTGATGCAATTAGCTTTTCATAATTGGATAGATTCTTTCTTCGTGGCTTTATTTCTTTTTATTTGGCTATGTTGAGCATCCTTTGATTGCTTGAGTTCTATGCCTTCATGGTGTGGCCTCTTCCTTGCTTTCTTGCTTCTCAGTTCTCAAGTGATGATTATTCCTTTGAAATGGTTCTCTGATTTGAGTAGTTCTTTCCTTCTTATTGTTGATATATTTAGGTTGTGATGTGTATGAACACACTAGGACTCTCACGACACTTTTTTTCCTCTTTAGGAGGTGTTTCCCCCCGGCTTGTATATATGCATATAACCCTAATGGATCACTTATCTTTGTACATTCTCTTGGTAATACATTCAGTATTGTGTGTTGTGTTCCAAGCTTCTTCTTCTTCGTTGTGCTATTTTCGTGCTTCTGCATAACTCAAACTCCAACAATTGGTATTAGAGTAGGTCATCACTTCATCTAGGGCATCGTCGACACCCCGCCAGTCACAAGGTCAGAATTGCATGAAAATTGGTGAGCATATTAAAGTCAAAATCATGATCTAATCTCGTTTCAGCCTCTAAATGCATCATTGTAGTGCCTATGCATGCAATTTTGTCTTTTTGTGCCAAAGATATATACAAGTTTCGCTTTGCTTGTATAAGCTTCGCAAAGTGTGCTACAAGTTTAGTAGAAGTCAACAGGGTAGTTCTGCTCAACTTTTTGAGATATAGTCATTTTTTTGCATCAAGTATTTTACTCAGTGACCATGACTGAAAGCAGTGATGTATTCTATATGTTGGTTGTTGAGGATTTGGATGGTACCAATTACCCATTATTGGCTTATATGTGTTATGTATTGGTTGCAAAAGGAATGTGGAATATTGTGTAGGGTGTTGAAAAACATCCTATTACACTTGCAAATACAGTTACTAATGGTGATGTAGATGCCATTGAAGATGGTGATATTCTTCATGTTCGTGTTTGTGTTGTGGTTCCTATTGCTTCTACTATAGAGAAACTTTTTTGGGATGGCAAAGATGCTCAGACACATGCATTGATAGCCTTGTCTATCAAACGTGCCATTATTCCTCATGTTTTCTCCTGTAGAACAACAAAGGATGCGTGGGATACACTCACCACTTTATATCAGGCAAGGAATAAGGCTCCTGTTGCTTACCTCCAAAAAGAGTCGGAGAGTGAGCACATGAATGAAGGAGATTCCATGGATAGTTTTTTGAAAAAGATCAAAGATTTGAAGGAGGAGGTGATTTCTATTGATGAGGCCTTGCCTAACAGTTCACTTTTGCAAACTGTTTTGAATGGTCTTCCATATTCGTATCAAAGTTTTACTTCTACTCTTTGATTGAGATGAAAGGCAATCCAAATGCCTAAACATTTGAGGAGTTAGTCTCTGTTCTGTTGTAGGAAGATCAATCTAAGAAGAATAGGTCCATTATGCATGTTGCAAATCAAGCTTTCCTAACTAATTAGAAGGGAAAAGGTAAATGGAGCTCATCTACTAGTAAGTAGAAATCTGCTAATTCTACAATGAAATAAGGATGACACAGAAGAGAAGAAAATAGAAAAGTAGAAATTGATTTGCAAATACTGCAAAGGAAATGATCATGTCATAAAGAGTTGTCGAAAACTGGTTGTAAAAGAGGCAAAGACAAAAGAGGTTGGAATGGTTGTTGTAGAGGCCTCTACACTCAAAATAGAGTCTGTGAATCTTGTGCAGAATGAAGAATGGACATTTATTATTGTTTGCAATTATGACCCATCATCTCATGAACAGTGTATGTCTATAGTAGACTGATATGTTTGGTACTTTTATAGTAGAACAACCAAACATATTACCTCACAAGGCAATTTCTTCGCTTCACTTGAACGTGCCCTTATAGGGAATACTGTCATATGCACCAACAACTCCTCTTATCGTGTTATGGGAGTCGGTGAGATCATTCTAGATACTGGTGGTGGTAGTTCTTTTACATTCTCAAATGCTTTATTTGTGCCAGGGATCAAGGAAAATATGTTATCAGTTTCACCATTAGCCAATATCGACTTGGTTGTGAAATTTGTTGATGACAAATGTACAATTCTTGATGTCCAATGGCATTATCATTATTGATTTTGACATTTTATGCCATGGGATGTATAAGCTCATCGATTATGCAAAATCTCTAAATGATTCAACATGTGCAATTTAAGATTCTTAGGCTATGTTAGATGCAAAGCTTTGGCATGCACGCTTTGTTCGTTTGAATTTCGCTAGTTTGCTATGCCCGTAGAAATTTGAAATGGTGTCCTCTCTGCTGAAACTTGAGGCACGTGGTAAACATGTTTGCGAAGGCTGTATTTTGAGCAAAATGCAGCATTCCTCCTTCCCAAGATGGTTCCAATATATCTCTTCTTATTTTAATGCATTTTTGGCTGAACAAGGGATAAAACATCAATGTATAGTACCGTATACACCTCAACAGAATGAAGTTGCTAAAAGAAAGAATAGGTCACTCATGGAGATGGTGAGGCGTATGGTCAAGAGTCAGGCTTTATCACATAGTTTGTGGTTTGAGGCTATTATGTGTGTAGCATATGTACTTAACATGTTTCCCTCTAAAGCATTGCAATCTATCACTCCATATGAGTCTTGGCATGGTTGCAAGATATTTATTGCTCATCGACATGTCTTTGGTTGTGTGGCATATGCATTAGTGCCTGAATGACAACACAAGAAATTGGATGATAAAGAAGTGAAATGTATTGTTGTTGGATACATTTTTGAATGCATATGCTATGGTCTCTATCATCCACAGACTAGACACATTTCGGCTAGCTATGATGACAATGTTTTTATGGAAGATGCTATTCAGCCATTACTTTCTTGTACAAAGGAGACATCAGTTAGCTCCAAAGATGTGTATGACACTTTTTTGCCTCTTTTTACAAGTGGATAACGTAGTGCTAGTCCAAATGAGGCAATTTATCAACCTCTATAGGTTTCATATGATGATGCATACCATTCCATTTCTGATGCAGATTTACATGATGCACTTATTGATGAGAGAAGTGATATAGAGGAGGCAAAAACTATGCCTAAATGGCTTGTGCAAACTTTGCAAGATAGCAAATTAGATGCATCTCTATCATATCATATCATTCCGCTCTTATAGTGCTTCTTTTGCATGAGATTTCTATGCTATGGTTGCCTCTAGTCTTTGTGATAAGGTGGTAGGAATTCTTTTGGAAGAGGTGGTGGAAGAAACTTCCAAAGTAAATCCTATAATAACACCTACTACAACTATGCATCAGATCAAAAGGAGGACTCGACTCTCATTATGAATACATGTGAAACTTCACATGAGGACATGAGAGTGTTTTATATTGATTCAGGATGTAGTAATCATTTGAGTGGAAATATTGCTTTGATGACTGATCTAGATCATAATGCAATTAATCATACAGTTCAGACAGGTGATAATACAAAGCATAAGGTAAAGTCAATTGGTTCAGTCAAAGCTAAGGATGGGAGCACTCTTCTGAGTAAGGTACTTTATGTTCCCACAATTCCAAAGAATTTGATCAGTGTAGGTCAAATTGTGGAAAAAGGTTATGAGGTAAGGTTTACCAATGATGGAGTTTATGTGGAAGACCCTAGTCAAGGGTATAAACAAGTTATTGCAGGAAAGAAAGAAGGAAGGCTCTTCACATTGAAGGTACAAGGAAATGTTGGACATGCTATGTTCACATATGGAGAGCAGAAGGTGTCAGAATTGGATCTTTGGCACAAAAGACTTGGACACTTTCATGAAAGAGGTATCAAAGAAATGATTAACAATGATTCAGTGCTTGGAATGCCTAACATTGCAGGTCAACACATGACATACAGATGTGAGGCATGTCAATTAGGTAAGGCTCATAAGCAATCCTATTCCAAGCATGGGTTTATGTATTCAGAAAGACTTGAATTGGTGCATACAGATGTGTGGGGTCCTTCAAAGGACTTTAGTATAAATGGTTCAAGATATTATGTCATATATGTTGATGATGCTACCAGGTGGATCACAATTTATGTGATTAAAGAAAAGTCAGAAGTGTTTAATACATTTAAACACTATCATGCATATGCAGAAAGGATTACAGGTCAAAAATTGAAGAGACTAAGGTCAGATGGAGGGGGAGAGTATTTTTCAAATGAGTTCAATGATTATTTGTGGAATGCAGGTATAAAGAGAGAAGTCACTTGCAGGTACTCTCCTCAACAAAATGGGGTAGCAGAAAGAAGAAACAGGACACTTGTTGAATTTGCAAGGTCCATGATGAAAGAGAAGAATTGCCCAAATTATTTGTGGGCTGAGGCTGTTAATACAGCTACATATTTGGTTAATAGATTGCCTTGTAAAGCTTTACAGGGTATGACACCATATGAAGCTTGGTGGGGTAAGAAACCTACCTTGGATCATTGCAGAATATTTGGGTGCTTGGCATATGCATATGTGCCATCTCAATTGAGGCATAAGTTGGAACCTAAGGCAGAAAAGTATGTATTCATTGGTTATGATGATAAGCAAATGGGATACAGGTTGTGGAGTCCATCCACAAAGCAATTCCTTGTATCCAAGGATGTTACATTTGATGAGCAAGGTACTTGGTATGCAGGTAAATATAATGTACATGCAGATGATGAAGAAGTAGTGGATCCTTGCTAAGCAATTTATCCCTTACATAATGATATTGCACTTCAATGTGCTTAGTCCTTGCATGATATACAAGATTAGCAGCCAAATGAATTGAACTAGTGTTGTCTCCAAAAATCATTGGAGTGTAAGAATGTAACCCCAAATCTGCATAGAGTTGCTTGAGCCACATAGCCTCTTGTGTTGCATTTGATAACCCTCTATATTTTACTTCTGTAGATGATAAAGCCGCAGTTGGTTGCTTCTTAAATGACCATGATATAAGCTTTGAACCTGCAAAAGACAAGTATCCTGAGGTGCTCCTCCTATCATCCTTGGAGCTAGCCCAATCTGCATCCGAATACATCTTTATGTCTAAGCCAGACGTGAAGAGGTAAAATAACCCTTCATTTACTGTACCCTTTAGATACTTTAGCACCCTCTTGGGAGCTTCCATATGAGGCTTCCTTGGTGCATGCATAGACTTACTTAATGTACTTACTCCATAAGCAATGTCTAATCTTGCTAGGGTTGCATAATTGAGACTTCCAACAAGTTTTTGGTAACCTGTAACATCCTCAAGGAGTTATCCTTCATGAGAACTAAGCTCATGGTTGAGTTCCATGGGTGTACCTGCAATTTTGGTATTCTTCATCTTGAATTTTACCAACATATCATGGATATACTTTCTCTTAGTAATAAATACACCAGAATCTATATACACAAGTTGTAAGCCAAGAAAGTATGTTAACAAACCAAGATCACTAATTTTGAATTCTTCCATTAGTTGAGCTTTAACTTGTTTGATGCCATTAGCATCATTCCCTGTAATGATAATGTCATCCACATAGACACATAAGTAGATAATGTCTGAGTTGGTCTTCTTTATAATTAAAGAGGAATCTGTCTTGCTTGCCATAGAACCTTGATCCTCCAAATAAGTAACAAGCCTATGCTTCCAAGCTCTAGGATCTTGCTTTAGGCCATAGAGTGCCTTCGTTAGCTTGCATACAAAAGCTGGTTTATCTTTATCTTCAAACGTGGTGGTTATGCCATATACACTTCTTCTAATATCCATCCATTTAAGAATGCATTCTTGACATCTAACTGATATAGATTCCAGTTCTTAGAGGCAGCAATACTTGCCAAAATTCTAATTCTTCGCATCTTAGCCACAAGTGAAAATGTTTCTTCATAGTCCACTCGATGGGTTTGATCAAACCCCCTTGCCACTAACCTTTCCTTGTACCTCTTTATAGAACCATCTGAATTTTTCTTGATTTTATATATCCACCTGGATCCTATTACCTTCATGCTTGGTTTCTTGGGAACCAAGTCCCAATTATTGTTCTCCTTCAGTGCTTCAACTTCTTCCTGCATTGCTTCTCTCCATTCTTTCCTCTTACTAGCCTCTTCAAATGAAGAAGGTTCTTCTCTCATACTTTCGTGATATACACAGAATGCTTGGTGACTAATGATTTGTCATAGCCATACCTTATGGGATTTTTACTCTCCCTTTGAGATCTCCTGAGTGCTTGATTGGAGGACTCTTGGAATGTCCTCCAATTGCTTGATCTTGGTCTTTCCTCTTGACTTCCATGCCTTGAAATCCATTTGCTCTTCATCCTCTGAATTGATATCTTCTGGTAATTGTTGATCTTCTTGAGTGAGAGTTGGAAAATCACTTTCCAAATCATAAGGTAACTTGATCTTCCTGCAATCATCTTCAAACCATGAATTATTTTCATCAAACACTACATCCCTACTAACTATAAATCCTTTGTTAATGGGATTGTATGGCTATAACCTTCTGGTTTTGGTCATACCCAATGAATATACACTTTTTAGCTTTAGGATCAAGCTTCCCTCTAATCTGTGAGGGAATGTGTGCACAAGCAATGCACCCAAATATTTTGTAATAATCCAATGAGGGTCTCCTACCATTCCAAGCTTCACAGGGTGTCATTCCATCCGAGGATTTGGATGGGACCCTGTTAATCGAATAAGTGGCTATGGAAACAACCTTTGTTCATAGGTAGTTGGGTAGCTTCTTGTCATTCAACATTGATCTTGCAGCCTCTACAATCAACCTATTCCTTCTCTCTGCCACTCCATTTAATTCAGGAGTATATCTTGTTGTGACTTCTCTCTTTATACCTCTGTCCTGTAAGAATAAATCAAATTCATGTGAAAAGTACTCACCATCTCCATCAGATCTGATCCTCTTCAAGCTTCTACCTGTTTGGTTCTCAACTAATGCCAAATACTTTTTGAAACATGTAAATACTTCATCCTTATGCTTCATGAAATAAAGGATTGTCCATCTACTATAATCATCTATGAATGAAACATAGACCTGATATTGATGGATCTTTGCTAGGACCCCACACATCATTGTGTACAAGCTCCAAGTAGTCTTCATACATGTACCCCTTTCTGTTGAATGGTTGCCTATGAGCTTTGCCAAATTGGCATGCTCCACATTTATATATCATGTGCTGCTTGGACACATTAGGGATGCCAAGCACACTCTGATCCTTGCATATTTGCTTTAGTGTTCTTTCTCCTATGTGACTAGCCTTTTATGACATATCTCTAGTTCAGATAGAGTTTGATCTTTGTAATTGAAGAGTGCTATGTTTCTGGTTGTCTTCAATCTCAAATGTAAAGACTCTACCAAATTTCTCACCTTTTGCAATCCTCGTGAAGCCTTGTTGAGGATCTTCCACATCTACTCCATGCCTTGTGAATCTGACCTGTAAGCCTTTCTCAACAA
>CM035436.1:63046778-63056778 GCA_020310875.1 Ceratopteris richardii
AGCTTGCTAAGCTAATTAGATACCCCTAAAAGGAATTTTTCCAATTCCTACTGTGCTGGTCATATTGAGCAAAAAACCCAGCAGGTGTCAATACTAAAATAAAAGGTTTTCTTGAAATCTTGATGTTCAAAGTTATCTGTATTGATTCAATCTCTACACACATCATTTCCAAAGTACATAGACCATTTTATGGTGTCATTGGAAAGCTAAGGAGGTCCACTTATCAAGTCTGAAGCATCAAAGGGCTGGTACAAAGCAGGATTTGGCAATACCTACTTAATCCTTGGAGTGTCCATCCATCTTTCCCAACAGTGGTATCAGAGCAAGTTAAGGTAAAATGGGAGATGTTTTTCCTTCATTTATTGATAAATTGGACAGGAAAAAATATCAGGCATGGTCTCTAAGGATGAAGACATACCTACAAGGAAGGAGTCTTTATGGATACATCTCAAGAGATGACGAATTGCCCTCATTCAAAACAAGAGGATTACCAACAAAGGAAGAACATGAAAAGCTCAACACATGGTGTGCTAAGGATGCATTGGCAAGGTCTTATTTACTCAACTCCATCTCTGATTTTCTTTTGCCACACATTAGGAACTGTAAGACATCCCAAGAGACTTGGGAAACCTTGTCATCTTATTTCTCTTCCAACACAAGGGCTAGAAAAAATCAGTTGTGGATTGAATTCACCACATTAAGGAAGCAACCTAAGCAAGCTGTTTTAGAGTTTGTGACCAAGATTAAAGATGTAGCTGATCAGTTAGCAAGCGTAGGAGAAGAGATTGAAGAAGAGCAGATTGTAAGGCAAGTGATCAATGGGATCAAAGCTGATGACAAATGGGAAAGCTTCACCACTGCCATGGACCTTTACATGGACATGCAGATTCCATACCTTACCACTCTCATGGGACAATTGTTCACTCATGAAGCCAAGCTCAACAAGAATGGAGATACATCCAAAGGTAATAGTTCCTCTGCTCTATATACTGATAAAAAGTCTAAAGATAAAGGCAAGAATAAGAAGGTAGAAGATGAAGGCTCTACCTCCCAAGCAAACTATGGAGGGAGAGGTAGATCATCAAGAGGAAGGGCAGAGGAGGTAAGCAAGGTAGGGGGAGATCTTATAACTCCTCACCATGCAACATTTGTGGTTTATCAAATCATACTACAGATGAGTGTTTCAGGAATTACAAGAATCAGAGAGGAAGAGGATACCAAAGAGGTGGATACTCACAGTCAAGAGATAGATTCAACCATCACCAAGGCTACAACAACAACTACAACAACAATTACAACAACAACTACAATGGCAACTACCAAGGAGGATTCAAATCCATAAAGGACTACAACAACTATACAGAAGAGCAAGATAACTCTCTTCTGATCATGAACATGACTTCAAAACCAGGTACAAATGATGAACACCTATTCTACATTGACTCAGGATGCTCAAATCATGTGGCTGGCAATGTATCACTACTCTTTGATCTTGAGGAACCAAAAGGTAAGCACCAAGTACAAACAAGTGATGACAACAAGCACTCAGTAGTTAAAGTTGGAAATGTTAAGACTTGTGATGGAAATCAGAACTTGTTGAGTAGGGTATTCTATGTACCAACCATTACCAAAAATCTGATGAGTGTTGGACAGATTGTGGAGAAAGGTTTATAGGTTAGATTCAACCAATTTGGAGCATTTGTGGAGGATCCTAAGCAGGGGTTCAAGAGGATTGCTAAAGGAGAAAAATCAAGTAGACTTTTCACTTTTGAGCTAGAAGACACAAAGAATATTGCACTATATAGTTATAAAGATCAAACACTTTCAGAGCTTGAGATTTGGCACAAAAGATTAGGGCATGTAGGAGAAAGAACCTTGAAATAGATATGCAGGGATCAATGTGTTATTGGAATACCCAATGTTTCCAAACAACACATGATATATAAATGTAGTGCTTGTCAATTTGGGAAGTCTCACAGGTTACCCTTCTCAAGGAAAGGCTACATGCATGAGGACTACCTTGAACTTGTACACACAGATGTATGGGGACCAAGCAAAGACCCCTCAATCTCACGATCAAGGTACTATGTATCTTTTATTGATGATTATAGCAGGTGGACTGTATTGTACTTCATGAAGCACAAGGATGAAGTATTTAATTGCTTAAAAAAATATCTTGCACTAGTTGAAAATCAGACAGGAAAGAACTTGAAGAGACTAAGGTCATATGGAGGAGGTGAGTACTTCTCCAATGAATTTGAAGACTTCTTGCAGGACAGAGACATCAAAAGAGAAACCACCACAAGGTATACTCCTGAATAGAATGGGGTAGCTAAGAGAAGAAATAGGTTGATTGTTGAGATAGCTAGGTCTATGTTGAATGAAAAAAAGTTACCTAACTATGTATGGGCAGAGAGTGTTTCTACTGCCACTTATCTCATAAACAGGTTACCATCTAAGTCCCTTGATGGGATGACACCCTATGAAGCATGGCATGGGAAGAGACCCTCACTTGACCATTGCACGATATTTGGATGTGTAGCATATGTACACATTCCTTCTCAGATAAGAGGTAAGCTAGACCCTAAGGCTGAGAAGTGCATCTTTATTGGATATGATCTAAATCAAAAAGGGTACAGATTTTACAACCCTTCCAATAAGGGATTCATGGTTAGTAGAGATGTAGTCTTTGATGAAAATGATTCTTGGTATGAGAATGAATGCAGGAAGTTTAAACTACCCTATGACTTGGAAGAGGAGTTTCCAAGTCTTGCGAAGGAGGAACCTACTCAGAATGAAGACTCAACTTCAGATGATGAAGATGTTATCAACCTTGAAGAGTTCAGGGCATGGAAGTCCAAGGGCAAAGTCAAAATGAAGAGGCTTGAAGATATACCTGAATCTTCAAATGTGTCAATCAGAAGATCACAAAGAGAAAGCAAAAAACCTATCAGATATGGGTATGATACATCTCTTGTTACTAAACACTCTGTTTATCTTACCAAAGATTTGTTAATTGAAGAACCAGGATCATATGAAGAAGCCATAACCAAGACAGAATGGAAAGAAGCTATGGATGAGGAGATTGAAGCACTCAAGGAAAGTCACACATGGGAACTAGTACCAAAGAAGGACTCCATGAAGGTAATAGGATCCAGATGGATCTATAAACTCAAGAGAAATTCTGATGGGTCAATCAACAAGTATAAAGCCAGATTGGTAGCCAAGGGTTTTGCACAAACCCAAGGCATTTACTATGAAGAAACATTCTCTCCTGTGGCCAAGATGCCAACCATTAGAGTGTTAGTTAGTGTAGCTACATCAAAAAATTGGAACATGTATCAATTGGATGTCAAAAATGCTTTCTTGAATGGATGGATTTCAGAGGAGGTATATGTGTCACAACCTCCTGGCTATGAGGATCCTAACAAGGTAACATATGTGTGCAAATTGAATAAAGATCTTTATGGATTAAAGCAGGCACCTAGGGCATGGAATCACAGGTTGACCACTTACCTTCAAGACCAAGGTTTTATCATGAGCAAGGCAGACACTTCTCTATTCATTAAGAGAAGTAATTCAGAGGTAATATACCTATGTGTTTATGTTGATGACATCATACTTACAGGTAATGATGTGAATGGAATCAGACAAATCAAGAGCCAGATGATGAAGGAGTTCAAGATCAATGATCTTGGTCTACTAAAGTATTTTCTTGGGCTTGAGTTAGTTTATACTAACTCTCGAATATACATTACTCAGAAAAAGTACATACAGGATATGTTGAAGAAGTTTCACTTGTAGGATGCCAAAGTGGCAAGTACTCCAATGGAGGTAAACCTAAAACTAAGTGCCCATGAAAGTGATGAAATTAATGACATTACAAGTTATCAAAGTATGGTGGGTAGCTTGAACTATGCTACCTTAACAAGGATAGACATTGCACATGGAGTTAGTGTGCTAAGTAAGTTTATGCACAAGCCAAGGATACCTCACTTAGAGGCTGCCAAGAGAATCTTGAAGTATCTCAAGGGTACACAAAATCATGGTTTGTATTTTCCTTACACTTCAGACATTGATATCAAGATCTATTCAGATGCAGATTGGGAAGGATGCAAGGATGATAGGAGGAGCACTTCTGGATACATTTCATTTGCAAGTGATAAGCCAATATCATGGTCTTCAAAGAAGCAACCTATTGTTGCCTTGTATTCTACAGAAGCAGAGTGTAGAGGACTGGCTAATGCCACACAAGAAGTCATATGGATCAAGCTTTTGTTTACAGAATTGGGTTTATATACTAGGCCACCAATAATCTTTGGAGATAATACAAGCTCACTTCACCTTGAAGCTAATCCTATCTATCATGCTAGGACCAAACATATAGAGGTCCATTACCACTATGTGAGAGAAGTTATTAAACAAGGACATTCAATTAACCTATGTATCAACCAACATGCAATGTGCAGATTTGTTGACTAAAGCTTTGGATGGAACCAAACTTTGCAGATTCAAGGCAATGATTGGATTGCAGGATATACACGAAGATTGAAGATGAAGACCAAGCCAAAATGTTTGGCTTGAGGGGACAAGCCTACACATTTGGCTTGATGGATACATTGACGTCCATACACATATGGAGAAGCATATGAACTATTGCTAGTGGTTAATTACCACTTTACCTTTTTGTAAAAGTCAAATCGACTTAGAATATTTGTAAACACCTACCAAAAGAGATTCGTGGAAAAATGGTTAGCTTTGATTGATGGAATATCTCCTAGGATATAGGAGCTTAATCATAGGGAGCCAAAAGTTTGAATTTGAATTCAAACTTTTACTCAATCACTATAAAAGTGTTCATGGAAAAGTCGCGGGTAAGACTCATCATTCCTGAGCTCATTACTGTTAATTCTGAGTGTGTGTGAGGCCTACGCTCTAGCCCACACCTATCTACACCATTAGGCAATGATCTTCATGCCAATGGATTTGTATACAAGTGTTCATTAATACATATATCTTCGTTGTTCATTTCTGAGTTCTCTGTTATAGTACTTGAAAGTCTATCAACTTGTGAAGTGCATATCTCAGTCATTTCTCCACCAAATTCAAAGATCTAAAGCTTGTTGGAAGTAGCTCAAATTTTTCTACATGCTATCAGAATTTGAAGAGATTCTATTCAGCCATGTTAGAGAAAAGCTCGTCGAGGTGATCACTGGTCATTGACTGCAACAGTCCTAAAAAATTGGGGGTAAAGGTTTACTTGCTAAATTGATTTCTCTTAGCCTAGTTTATCTTTTTACATCATTTCACTTGGAATAGTTAGCTTACTAAGCTAGTTAGATACCTCTAAAAGAAATTTTTCCAATTCCTACTTTGCTGGTCATACTGAGCAAAAAACCCAGCAAGTGTCAAGACTAAAATAGAAGGTTTTCTTGAAATCTTGATGTTCAAAGTTATCTATATTGATTCAATCTTTACACACATCATTTCCAAAGTACATAGACCATTTTATGGTGTCATTGGAAAGCTAAGGAGGTCCACTTATCAACTCTGAAGCATCAAAGGGCTGGTACAAAGCAGGATTTGGCAGTACCTACTCAATCTCTTGGAGTGTCCATCCATCTTTCCCAACATCTATCTATCTATCTATCTATCTATCTATCTATCTATCTATCTATCTATCTATCTATCTATCTATCTATCTATCTATCTATCTATCTATCTATCTATCTATCTATCTATCTATCTATCTATCTATCTATCTATACAATTCATGGATGAAGTTCATTATGTCCAATTTTACACATATGTAGAAGAAAGAGTGTTTGATGCATTTCATTGATTAGCTTCCAAATATACTATTTCATTGAAGCTAGATTACTCTATTTGTCTTTGACACCTCTCCTATATTGTAAATTTGATGACTGGTTTTCAACTTTTCTAGCCACATATTGAGAATATCTCCATCCGCAACTTAAAATAAGGAAAAGAATTTTCAAGTGATGCCTTCCAAAACCTATTAGGGAAATGATACCACTATATATGATAGGTAAAACTATGGCTATATGCGTAACTAAGTTCTCTATTATTTGAATTTCACCACGATGTATTCTGAAAACATTTTCTATAAATATTTCATTGCAAACCTTTTGATGGCCTATTTTGACTTTATGAATCATTCCATACTATCCTTATCCTATAAGTGCTGCATTATTTAATTGAATACATGAATATGGAAGCAATAATAGATTATTTGATGCTTGATCTCCCATATTCACACACATTTCTATTGATGAATGTGATGACTCTATCATTGTGATAATATTTCTACTTCTTTGGCTATATTTGGTCTCACTCTTTTTGCTCTCTTCATTGTTTGTTAATGAAAACCTACAAAGTTCATCTTCTCTATGAACCTTTGCATTACAATAGTACTTGATGCCACCCAATTATTTGAGTGAGATCCTTGCTCATCTACTCATCTAGTACCTTTGGTCCACTTGATACTCTTTCAAATTTGCTTTCAATGTTAATATATGATGTTTTACAAAGATGATCAATGAAATGTTTTTCGTTTGAAAATTACATTGGCAACATGATTTCATCCTCTTTCACTTCGTAAGTGTACAATCAAATGAATTATTCTATATGCTTCCCTCATGATTATTGATTTTTCTTGCCAGTTGTGCAAATATAAAAATTAAGTCATCACATAAAATTAAAAAATGAATATAATTAATCTTTTGAACACTCATAAAATTAATAATCAAGAAATTATACTATCATAGATGCTTACATAGATAATTAAAACAAATATATAGGATAGATAGATAAGTAGGTGATGGATATTAGATGGATACTAGATGGATAAATAGATGGATAGATATTTATGTAGATAAATAGATGAAAAAATCAATAGGTGGGGAAATGGATAGATAGATGAATAATTGGATGGATAGATAGAAGAATAGCTAGATACATAAATGAATAGATATTTATATAAATATATGGATAGATAGATAGATAGATAGATAGATAGATAGATAGATAGATAGATAGATAGATAGATAGATAGATAGATAGATAGATAGATAGATAGATAGATAGATAGATAGATAGATAGATAGATAGATAGATAGATAGATAGATAGATAGATAGATAGATAGATAGATAGATAGATAGATACACTACAAGAATAAAGGGGGCAGGCCCTCAATTGAAGAAAAAAGCAAGGATCGTCGCTTATGTGACCGTCATGTTAGAAAGCGTCACATAAGCGCCCTAAAAGAAAAAAAAAAAAACCCTGGAGCATCGTGTAAGAGATGTCAAGCATCGCTTATATGATGCCCATAATGACTGTCACTAATAACATCGAAGCTTAGCAATGCTCAAGGTGACACTGGCAAATTGGTTATGATGCTTTGGCATCACATAAGTGACACATTGGGAATTGGAAAAGAAAATTGATTTCTCCCCATACATTTGTGTTGGGATCAAGTGAGAGAGTCAAGGAGCAAGAGAAGGAGCAAGCGAAGGAGTGAAAAAACGAGCAAAGGTACATGCACATGCATACATACATATGCATACACACACATGCACATATATACATGCACATATATGCACACATATAGACATATACACACACATACATACACATATATACACACATACACATACACACACATATGAATACACACACATAAACATATAAATACTTGCACATATACATACACATACATAGACACACACACATACACTCACATGCATACATACACACACATGCATATGCATACATACATAGACATATGCATACACACACATGCACATACATACACACACATGCATGCACACACATACATACATATACACATATAAACACACATACATACACACATATACACACATACACAAATGCACACATATGCATATACACACATACACATATACACATACACATATACACATACACATACACATATACATACACACACATACACTCACATGCATACATACACACACATGCATATGCATACATATGGGCACATGCATACACACACATGCATATACATACACACATATGCACATATACACACACAAACACACTATACAAACATATGCATTCGTACACACACATAAAATCACATGCATACATACACACACATATAAACACATGCATACACACACATACACACATGTATACACACAAGCACATACATACACACATGTGCATACATACTCACATTCATTCATACACACACATGCATATTTATAAACACATACACATATGCATATGTATACATACATAAACACAAGCACATACACACATATATGCATACACACACATACACATATAGATACTCACATATACATACACACACATAGACACACATATACACTTACATGCATACATACACATACACATGTACACATACACATATAGATACTTACACATACATACACAAACATAGACACACACGTACACATATAGATACTTACACATACATACACACACATAGACACACATAGACACACATAGACACACATATACATATACACATACACATATACACATACACATATACACATACACATATACACATACACATATACACATACACATGTAGATACTTACACATACATATACACACATACACTCATATGCATACATACACTCACTTGCATACACACACACACATGCATACACATGCATATGCATAAATCTATACACACATGCATACACACACATGCACATACACACACATGTGCATATATACACATACACATATGCACATACACATATACACATACACATATACACATACACATACACACATACACATGCACATACACACATACATATACATACACACACATAGACACACACACATACACTCACATGCATAGATACACACACATGCATAGATACACACACATGCATACAGACACACACACATGCATACACATGCATATGAATACATACACAAATCCACACATATGCATACACACACATACACATATACACATACACATACACATATAGATACTTGCACATATACATAGACACACATATAGACACACACACATATACTCACATGCATACATACACACACATGCGTATGCATACATTCATAAACACATGCATATGCACACATGCACATACATACACATGTATCCATACACACACATACATACACACATACATACACACATACACATACATACACATACATACACATACATACACATACATACACACATGCACACATACACATACACACACATGCACATATACACATACACATGCACATATAGATACTTGCACATATACATACACACATACACATACACTCACATGCATACACATGCATATGCATACAAACATAGACACATGCATACACACATGCACACACATACACATATATGCATACACACACATACATACACACATATTCACATATACACACACAAGCACATGATACAAACACATGCATACACACACATACAAACACATGCATACACACACACATACACACACATGCACATACATACATAGACATATACATAAATACGTGTGCATACATATATGCATTCGTATACATACATACAGACATGCATATGTATGCATACATACACACAAGCACATACACATACATATGCATACACACACATAGACATATACACATACACATACAAATACTTACACATACATACACACACGTACACTCACATGCATACATACAGTTACATGAATACCTATACTTACATGCATACATACACATACACACATAGATACACATACATACACACACATAAACACACACACATACACATATGGATACTTACACATACATACACACACATAGACACACATATACATATACACATACACATACAGGTACTTACACATACATACACATAGACACACACACACACACACTCACATGCATACATACACTCACATGCATACATACACACACATGCATACACAACACACATACA